>RCUC01104189.1:0-10241 GCA_003697995.1 Taxidea taxus jeffersonii
AAAATAAAGAGTGAGAGATATGGATGCCTAAGGATTGTAGATAATCATTTTGACAATGAAAAAAATGAAAGACAGGGAAGAAAAATGAGAACTGGGTAAGCTAACCAAGAACTAGGTAAGCTAACCAAGATCCTTGATATATGAAGGATATATATATATATGTATATATATATATGTGTGTGTGTGTCATTAATCAAGTGATATATATATATCAAAGTGTCATTAACATATTATAGATTATATAATAATATATATTAATTAATATCAAGCTTTGTCTATATTTTTTCTTCATATACAACATTTACATTTCCTTTCTTCTTCTTTTTTGCTTCCTTGCTTTTACCATAAAATTTTCCTCTAGATAGGAATAGATGAAGGGGAAATAATTTTCTTCTTATATGATTGACCTGTTAGTACATATGAAATAACAGAAAAACAAAAATAAGGCCTGTGCTCTGTTAAAAGAATATGAAAGACCATTCCCTCTTAAATCATTAAGTATTTAGTTATGTATATGAGGTTGCTGATAACATCTTATTTTAAATTTAAACTTGTAGATGAGAGCCACCAGTTTGCATGGCTATATGATCATTTCAAGGATATTACCACTTTCTAAAACATTCTGGATATCTTCTCTTGCAATTTTCAATAAAGTTAGTGTGTTGCTCAAGTCATATGAGAACATCAGCCTGTTTCTTACTCAAATTAATTTTATCAACTCTGTTATTAACTACTTCATTCACTTCATTTTATTCTGAATAGTTTCTATACCCCAACATCAAAGTATGAAATTGAAATAATAACTCCAGCAAGGGAGAAAAAAAAAACTCACCGGATAACTCAATAATAGTGTTTCTACCTACATTTTTGGACTTCATACTTTTATTTGTTTAATTAATTCCAAAATATTTTGTTTAACTCTGTTTTAATGTAAAACACAAAACAGAGGGGAAACATATGTATATGTGAAGTTTAAATAGTTTCTATTAAATTGAAGGCCTTAAGGCAACATTTTTTACATAAGAGAATAAAAATTTAAACCAGAATAGAATTAATGAATTGCAATATTCCTGAATAAATTAACTAGAATTAGATCCTTATCTGTGAAGAAAGCGTAAATGCTTCTGTTATAGGGTGTAAATGGTTTGGGTGACCAGTGTTTTTGTACCTGGGGCTAAAATCATCACTGAGCATCCTAGACTTCAGAAGCTGAGTTTATAGGTAAATTTCCATCAATATTTTGGTAGAACTAGAGTACTGACTATATGGAGCTTACCTGTGGGCTTTGAATGGTGCCTGGCACAAAATAAATGTTCAGTAAATCTGAACAATAACAGAAATTTTGGTCAGCGCTTTGCCTATGGAGTGTTCAGTTCGCATTATTTGAAAACTAAGCAAGGTGCACATCTCACACAGACAAATGTCTTCTAATTTGGCAAATGCCTGTTTGATTCACTGCATCTGTTTATCCCTGAGTAATTTGTGGTGAGAATCTGAGAGCTATACTGTTGTTAGTGGTGATCATAGATTGTCAAGGACAGATAATGCCAGTTGAATTGGAACATATTTGACCTCATGCATAACAGAACCAAATTTTAATAAAGATTTTTGCTATTTCATTCCATCACTTTTATTTTTCACTTCCACTGTTGAACCCCTTGGTATATTTGGACTATGGATCATTATTTTATTAGAATGTCTTGTAACATATATCTGCTGTAACTTTTGAACAGTTTTATTTTCTGCAGGTTTGGGCTCTGCTCTATGGCAAAGTTTTATTCCTGGTGTAAGTTAGCATTAATGCAACTGGGCCACTTGGTCTTTTTTTCAATGAGTCTCTTTGGGGCCATTTTTTTTATCAGTCTCAAAATACATTACTCAGCCTATAAATACTTTTCCCATCATGTCTTTGTGCATAATAGCTTGATTAAGTCCACTTTATTATTTGGATTAAGATCTGTTATTTCTTTGTTCTCTTTCTCTGGTCTGCTGGATGAGTGAAATATTTGCTTCTTCAGAATACATGAGTATGGACATAAGCAACACACTTAAGGTCTATTCTTTCCCACCTAACAGATCTCCCAGTGATTTCAAAAGGAACCTGAAAAGGGCATAAAGAGATGAAAATCTGATGCTAATTTTAAAAGTAAAATTCCCTTTTTTCTTTGGATGGGTTTTCATTATCCAGTTTAAAGTTATCTTTTTTATAGATTTCTATCTCTGTTCACCAAAGGTAGAAGTATCACAAACTGCCCCTCAGAAAGAGAGAGAAATAGGGACAAAGATTGTTTTCAAGTCCCAGACTAATCATTTTTACTTAATAATTGCTAAAAACAAGCTTGAAAAGAAAATGCTTCCTTTAAATTAGCTGCCACTGTGCAAATTAAATTAGTTCAATAAGTAATCTGATGGTGGCTTGCTATATCATGTAGCTAATTAATATATTATGATTTGAAGAATTATCTTTATATTAAATGTATACATAATACACATTTTATGGGTGATTTTTGCAAAGCAATTTTTAATCAGCAATAGTTGCTGGGTGGCTGCTTAAATTTGGAAAATAAACTTTAGAAAGATTAGTCATTTGTGACAACTTCTATCAATATAAGCTGAGCCATTTAAAAACAGTTTACTGGGACGCCTGGGTGGCTCAGTTGGTTGAGTGACTGCCTTCGGCTCAGGTCATGATCCCAGCGTCCTGGGATGGAGTCCCACATCGGGCTCCTTGCTCAGCAGGGAGCCTGCTTCTCCCTCTGCCTCTGCCTGCCTCTTTGTCTGCCTGTGCTCTCTCTCTCTCTCTCTAACAAATAAATAAATAAAATCTAAAAAAAAAAAATAAAATAAAAAAATAAAAACAGTTTACTTCCCTTTTAAAACCACGCATTATGTGTTAAAATTACATTTTATTTTACTAAATGTTAACAGTGCAAGTTTGTGATTCTACTTTAATATTATCATCTGAAAATTAAAATGACAATGAAAATCAACCTTCATGACTATTCCTTAGGAATGAAGAAATGTGGTGGTTATTGCGTTCATAACAACAAGGATATTAACACTGCTATTAAAAAGGCATTTAAAGCAGCTAGGTTTAGGGGCACTTGGGTGGCGCAGTCTTAAGTGTCTGCATCCAGACACCTGAGTGGCTCAGTCAGTTAAGTTTCTGCCTTCGGTTCAGGTCATGATCCCAGAGTCCTGGGATCAAGACCCACATCAGGCTCCCTCTTATTAGGGAGTCTGTTTCTCTCTCTGCTTCTCACCCTGCTTGTGTTCTTGCCATGTGTGTGTGTGTGTGTGTGTGTGTGTGTGTGTGTCTCAAATAAATAAAATCTTGAAAAAAATAAAGTAGCTAGGTTTAGAGTATCTCACTAATGCTTGGATGTCTTAGTCAAAATGAGTCCTATGATTAGAAAATGATTTATAGAAAAAAAAAAACACCTAGATCTATTTCGATATACATGATTTTATTTTTTCCATATATGTGATTTTTAAGTCATTTATACTTACAAACCACTTATATGTGTATGTTTGTATAATATGTGAATACTTGTACATATATATGTATGTAATATGATGTAAATATATGTACAAGTATGAAGTGTATCTATATGTATAAATAGGTACATGGATAAATATGAAATGATAAAATTAGTATTCTAATTTAATAATGCTTCTTATGAAGAAAAAGAAATCATTTTGGAAATAGAATAGTGTTTTAAATATTATTGAATACATGTTCTAAATGTTAGCAAATTCAATGAGTAACACAGTTTTGCATTGCATATTTTTTAGATGTTGCTTGGAAATACACTCACCAAAAGTCTCTTTTTTTGGAGGGGAACATACTATGACAAATAGCTTGGGAAAACTTTGCAAAAAATTCAAGTGTCTTCAGAATGTATGCTGTTTGAAGGAGGTACTGTTATTAGTCCTGGTTGTCTGAATATGGAAACTGAGTCTTTGAGATTTAAAGCAACCTGGCCAAGTTCACAGAGCAAGTGAGAGAGGCAGCAACTTGAATCCTGTGCTATGCTGCTGCTGGGCCTGTTGAGAGAGGAGTGGGGGTTGTGATTTACAAAGTCTTCCTTACAGTAGCTCAAAATAGAGGTGGAGAGAGAATGAAGGCAAGCCTAACCAATTCTAAAAATGTTTTGGTTTTGTTTTCATTTGGTAGCAATCTGTATGGGAGAGAGATTGTGAGGGCCCAAACCATAATGGAAGCAACTGAAATTTACTTGAAACAACTGAAATTTAAAATTATGCATGAATACTAGAAATAGTGAAAAGTCAAAATCAAGAGTGTTGGTCAACTGACTGTACAGGAATTGAAAAGGTAGGTGCCAATAACAAAACAGAAGAGAATTGACTAAGTAGAACAAAGTTCACTCTATTGCTAAAGGTTAACCCAAAAGGAAATACTCAAACCCTGTGTAACCTACCACGGTGGTTTAACACTTTTCTGTTAGAAAAACTCTTTTTTTTATGTACCATGCTTTTCATTTTTTTAAACAAAAGAAAGAAAAGGAAAAAAAATTGCATTTTCTTCTCTAAGCTTGATTTGATTATTCTAGAAATTTAGTTCTTCACACTCAAAATTCTTGTTATTTTTTATGCTTTTCAAATACTTCTTCCTCTTTTATATGGATGAGTTACTAACTAGTGACTTAGTCAAATTAAATAAATATTCAAGTGCCACAGGTGCATCTAGTAGAAATGATTAGGCATTTGGGTGGTAAATTAAACCTTCATGATTTATAAAATATTTCCAGGTTGCCATCCTATAGCTTTTCCTGCCCTCTTCTCTCCCAAAACATGGGCATATAAAGGCAGTTACTCTTACCCCAGAATAACCTAATTTAGTTCATAAAAATATCATTAGTTCAGTAAATTATCAAAGAACTAATAAAATACACAATACCATCTCCACCCCTTGCCTAGTTCTGCCAAATCCCATGTTTCTGAGTGCTGGTCAGCTCATCACCTACGTTAAGGTGTCTGTGTGTCTAGAACCTCTTTCCATTAGGCCACCATGGCTTTGAAGCAGCTTATTTACTCTTTTCCTATTCTTATACGGGCCACAGGCTGCCAAATTGTTGCTAGTATGTTTAGCTTTATGTTTGGTTTACTTATTCTGAAGCCCTTAGCTCAAATGTGGCTAAACAATCTTCAGTTTCACCAGTAGGTGGGGGAACATTTCTTTTTGCTTATTGTCAACTTTTTTTTTTTTTTTTTCTCCTTGGAGGGAAGTGTAACATTTTTACCTGTGGCTTTTCTGCTTTTCCCATAATCCCACTGATGTGCTCTGGACTTCTAGTTACTGGTTCCTAGAGTGTAACCATGAGGATGTCATGGAGGGAGATAGTTTGGGAAATAAGTTCTGTTTCAGACCTATTGACTAAATTTAAGAATATAAATCAAGAAAATTAAAAAAAATCAATTTATTTGAAAATGGTCTTTACATTTGGTAATTAAGAGAAATTGTAGACTTCAAGAAATGTCTTTGCTTAAGAAGTCAGATAAAGATAGAAGGCAGATTTCATACGTAAATATTTTAAGTTATGAAAAAATTGCATATAGTCTGCACTTTAATTTCTTTGGATGGAACAGAACCAAATAGAATCAAATAAGTTAGAATCTGTTCTGTTTCTAAAAATTAATGGGAAAACAAATTACTCAACTCTTTGAGTAACCTACTGTAATTTTTTAAACAATTTTTCTATTAATGAAAGTCTTTTTATCTACTGTGCTTCAATTTATCCTATCTTTTCTATTTCTGATACAAAGATAGGGCATATTAGTCATCATTTTCCACTTGTAAAGGAAAAACACATCATTTTCTTCTGTGTTTGTGAAACACTCTCCCCTCCCTTACTTGCAAGAATCACTAGCTAGAGTTCGTCAAGGAATTTAAATGTTTAAAGATAAGGACTTTTAAGTTGTAAGCAATGGAAACTAGATTGTCAGAAAAGGGAACTGGAGGATGGGTATTGGGTGGCTCACAGCAGTTACACAGGAGTCAAGATTACAGTGATTCCTCTGAAGATTACAATGTGCATTAGTGCCTTGGAGCTTTGGCACATGTGCTAAGTAGATGGATGTGGGCTGCCACACTTAGGTCTTCTTGGAAGAACCTTTGGGTCCCATTGTGCCCATATCACAGCTCATACCATCCGGGAGTTTGCAAAACCACGTAACATATTCTCATGTTGAAAAGCAAAGAGGAATAAAAAAATATAAGAGAAGGCAAATGTCCACCGAAAATATATAAGATGTAGCCAACTTTTAAAATCATTTGCCTCCAAGAAATGATGACTTTGATCTAACTGAAAATTAGAATTAGCTTACCCCACTTTTACTGTTTTTATAGATCAATTCTGGAAAAATATTGGCATATATTGAGTAAACTTAAGATATACAATCCAGTATGTATACACAAGAGTTATGATTTTAAATATAAAATCAGAAAATCTGAAGAGAAACACAAATAACATGTTTCGCTATTAAATGATCTTCACCAAGAGTTTATTATAAAAATTAGTAGTCTTCATCTACATGCTAATGGGTCAAGTAAAATTCCTATGAGTTGTTTTCACTACCTTGTCTCAGAAATTTTGCTGGACAAAAGAAGGCTAGTAAGCAAAAAGTAGCTCAATTTTAAAATCATTGAGGTGGTGAAACTATAGAAGAAATATATCTATTATATTAGAAACAGTGAATAACCTTGAAAATGCTGATAAACCACACAATTGAAATTCATCTAAAAATATGTGGTGCTATTTAATTTATTACCATGTATTATGCATCTTGCTCAAGTTCCACTTCAAAGAACATCTAAGTGTGTCAGTTCAAGTATACCCATTTTAAAATATACTGAGGCTCAAAGGTATTAACACATTTTATTCTCCAGTCTGGGACATTGTCATCTTGACCCCTGTATACTGCTGTTAAACACAGAGGATTTACTTTGAAGCTTTCATTTAAGGAATTGAGTTATTATCCTTTGCTTGACCTTTGTCCATGGCATATTTATCATGAAGCCCTGTAAAACTATAATGTGTGAGAAAAGTGAGAAAAAGAAGTAATATATTTGTGATTTATAAAGAAAGGAGGAATGGGTATAAATCAGACTTTTAAAATCCATTCCTAGGTACCTCTTTACATAATCCATTTATAATCTCAAAATCCCTCCTTAAAATGATTTTTGTACATTTTTAAAACAATCATTAGCAAAAGTAACTTGAAATCAATCATGATCTGTGACTTCCAGGTTCCATTGCTGGGTATTGTTTATATCTATTACTGGGAAGAAATAAGGGAAACAACATTATTTGTAAAAGTACAGAAAGAAAGAGTTTTCAAGCTGTTCCCTTAATGAACTAGAAATAGTAACCCTGTCAAATTTAATATAAAAATAGTGTTATAAGCCTATGGCATCTATTTATTACTGGAGAACAAAAGCCTTCATCCATTTCCTTTAGAGAATGACATTTTTGTAATTCGCTGCCCATTTCATTTGCTCCAAAGGCCTTCGTGGGGTGACAAATATCCCACAGAAATGGCTACTGATACTTGATAGGATAATGTGCAGCCCCTCAGGACAAGGGCAAAGGCAGCAAACTTATCATCCTTTAGTTTAGCTTAGCATGGGTCAGTAACAGCGCCAGAGGTGACAGAAGATGTTAAAGTGTGGGAAGCAAGAGCTGAAAGCTGTAGGAGGGGAGTTTTTATAGTTTATCCTTTCTTTTGCCAAGAAGCTACGGAGACAGCTTGAATCACATTGTTGATTTGGTTCACTGCACGCCACACTAACTGTTTCTGGAAAAGAAGAGCAAGGGGGAGAAAAATTTAACACTTATGGGTCATTCTCACCAACAGCATGTGGCATTTCAACATATCCTATAGGAGGAGGAAATACATATTTAATATTTTAGCTTCAAGTTCATATTTTAAGAATGCATTTTCCTGTTGGAAGGTCTGTGGTGAATAATCAGTAGGACATCACCATTATATCAACCTGATCATTTTGCGGAGAAAAAAGCATTAGCAATGTTGTCTTTCATCTGGGAATTTTCACAATGTTGTTATTTGCATCAGAGTGAACAGAAGACTACTGATGTGATTCTTCTTAAAGAATCTAACTTATAGGTGTTCACAAAATGTAGTACTTTAAATTTATCATCAAAATTTGTCCATTATAGACAACTGACTGGCATGAAATCTGAATATACGTACTTTATTCCCAAGAAAATTAAATCAGCATAGAAAGTCACCCTCTGAATGTTGTCAAAGAATGATACGCATCAGCTGGTGTATTACTGCTGATTCTATTAAAAGATCATGTGAGCAAATGCTCCTAAACACATCCCAATTTGAAAAAGAAGAAAGTGTAAAGAGGCACAGGTTCTTCATTAGACAGGTATCTGTCGTCATGGCTGTCATTGCACACAATGACATTCTCAGAAATGTGATGGTTATGCTGTGATGTCTCTAATGGCACATCTGGTAAAATGATTCCTGTTTTGCAATATTAAGAAATTACTTTTTTATGTTACATGTGATTTGAATTAATTTGTTTTAAAAATTAAATTATACCATGCAAAAATTCCTTAAGGACTGATATAAGAAAGAACGGAAAATGGCGACCTTGTCTCACAAGGAAGAAGCCAACTCCACCTAAGCAACTAACAGCTTTGATGATCATTTTGAACCATGATGTCCTCCCTAGGAACTGTTAGAGCCTTTTTGAGACATTTATTTTTCTGAGCAGAAAAAAAGGCTCACTTGTGAATCTTGTCTTGCTAATATAGATAATGAAACACGTGTTATCAACACAGAATGATGAATATTAAAACTTTGATAGAGTAAAGATATTTTTAATTGAGTAAAATCCTTTGCAGTTTGGTATAAACATAAAGAATGCTACAAAGTGTGGAGTATTTTCTAGCAGACTATTTTTATTCCAGGCATATCTGGAAAATTACATAATTCTGAATTGCAGGAAGATGAAGACAAACAGATGCCTACTTTGAAGTAAGTATGTTAAATAGTTCACATACTTTATCTTTGAAAACCTGGTTGTGTTCTCCTAATAGCACTATTGCCGGCTAAAATTTATACAGTACTTTTTCCGTTGAGTTGGAAATTGTTCCCTTTTCAGGGAGAGGTTCATGTTTATTTCCAATGCAGAAGAACTTGTTTTAGTTTTGAAGGTAAATTGAACAAGTGATTGCTTTCATATATCATGTAATTCCTTACATGTTGATGGCTGTAACTTTTCTACTTAACACATTTTATTCCTTACCATGCCTGTCACTGGTTTAAGCAATCTGTGGGTAATTGATTTCTTCTGTAAAACAGATAACATTTACTTAAAGCTCTTCTGATAGCTTTACAGCCTCTGCATTAGGAGAAGCACTTCCGTCACCACTGGCATTCTTATAAAATATAATTATTACATATCCATCAAAGACTAGAAGAAAAGGGGAAGAAGAAAAGGCAGTGCAAATATTTCCTGCATTTAGTGTCGTGGCAGTCACATTGCTACTAGTGCTCCTCAGACCACCGTTCACCTTGTTTCACCCCCTTGGTCATATGACCCGCCCTTCCTTTACACTTCCTTGTTTACTTCAACAAACAAATCTTAGTCTATTTTTTTTTTAAGATTTTATTTATTTATTTGACAGACAAAGATCACAGAGAAGCAGGCAGAGAGAGGAGGAAGCAGGCTCCCTGCTGAGCAGAGAGCCCGATGTGGGGCTCGATCCCAGGACCCTGGGATCATGACCTGAGCTGAAGGCAGAGGCTTTAACCCACTGAGCTACCCAGGTGCCCCACAAATCTTAGTCTTTATCAAATGCTGAACTATGTCTAATCCATTAGGTTTCCTAATGAAAAACAAAAGTATCTTTAATGTGAGTAGTGACTATTGCTTCACTCTGATTCACACTTTTATTTCTAACTTCAGAAAAATAAATATGTAGTAAGTCCCCTAAACAATATAATGCACATAATTTGATTTCAAATAAATTCAAATAGTAAAAATTCTTTTTGTTTTCTTTCTCTTTCTCTTTATTTTCCTTCCTTCCTTCCTCCCTTCCTCCCATTTTTCTTTTCTTTTCTTTTTTTTCTTCCTTCTATTTTGTTGTTTTGCTTTCTCAAGCCCCGAGCCAATTGTCTAATATAGGTCTTGTCTTAAGATAAAAGAGGGGACATTTGTAACCCTTTGTATCTGTAACACA
>RCUC01104190.1:0-63652 GCA_003697995.1 Taxidea taxus jeffersonii
TTTTTTTTTTTTTTTTGAGGAAGAGAGAGCACACACATGCATGCAAGTCTGGGATGGGGCAGGATGGGCAGAGGGAGAGGGAGAAAGAATCTTAAGCAGGCTCTATGCTCAGTGCAAAGCCTGACATGGGACTCAGTCTCACAACCCTGAGATCATTATCTGAGCTGAAATCAAGAGTCAGACACTTAACTGACTGAGCCACCCAAATACCACTGCTCAACTGGTTTTTGAGAACAGTGCAACAGCAACTCAATGGGGGAAGGATACACTTTTCTAAAACGTGTGCTGGAGCAACTGGGAAAAAAAAGAACCTTGACTTAGGTTCTTTTATAAAACTTAGGTTTTTTATAAAGCTCACACTTTATAAAAAATTAACTCTGTACCATGGACTTAAATATAAAACATAAAAATATATAAATTTAAAAAAACATCAGAGAATATCTTCAGGATCTAGGGCTAGGAAAACATTTCTTAAACTTGACACCAAAAGTGCAACCCATAAAAGAAAAAATTGATAAAGTGGACCTCATCAAAATAAGATTTTTGCTCTATGAAAGACCCTGTTATAAAAAAAGAACACAAGCTGCAGACTGGGAGAAAAATATGCATACCACATATCCTATAAAGGACTGATATCTAGAATATATAACAGTCCAAAAAAGCCAACAACAACAAGCCAAACAACCCAACTGGAAAATAGGCAAAAGACAAGAACAGATATTTTATTGAAGAAGATATACAGGTGGCAAATAAGCATATGAAAAGATGCTCAGCATTATTAGACATTAAAGAAATGCAAATTTGATATCATACCTTTCTGAATGGCTAAAGTAAAAAAATAGTGACAACACCAAATGCTTGTGAAGATACAGAGAAACTGGATCACACACATTTCTGGTGGGAATGTAGTATAGTATAGCCACTACAGAAAACAGTCTGGCAGTTTCTTTTTTTTCTTTTTTTTTTAAAACGGGGTAGGGCAAGAATGAGAGAAAATTCCAAGAAGTCTCCACACCAAGTATGGAGCCCGACATGGGGCTCAACCTTATAACTCTGAGATCATGACCTGAGCCAAAATCAAAATCAAGACTCGGCTGCTTAACCGACTGAGCCACCCTGGTGCCCTGAACAGTTTCTTAAACCCAATCACCACATGACATAGCAGATGCACTCTTAGGCATTTATCCCAGAGAAAAGAAAACTTATGTTCACACATAAACCTACACATAAAAGTTTGTAACAGCTTTCTTTATATTGGAACCCAGATGTCCTGGAGTGGGTGAACTGTGAAACTGTGGTAATCCATACCATGGAATATTAATCAGCAACAAAAATGAATGGACTGTTGATATACACAATAACCTGAATGACCCTCTAGACAATTATGCTTTGGGACAAATACCCAATCCCCAAAACTTACGTAATTACATGATTCCATTTATATAACATTCTTGAAACGACAAAATTATAGGAATGGAAAACAAGTTAAAGGTTGCCAGAGGTGGTGTCTGGGGGAAGTGGGTTTGGCTATAAAAGGGCAACATGGGGGATCCTTGTGATGGTTAGAATATTCTCTGTCTTGACTCTATCCATATCAATATCCTGTTGTGATATCATACTACAATTGTGTAATATATTGCCATTGGAGGAAACTGGGTAAAGGATACATGAGAGCTCTATTATTTCCTACAACTGCATGTGAATCTACAATGATCTCAAAATAAAACAGTCTAAGTTAAAAAAATCTGTTCCTCTGTGAAAGACGTTAAGAGAATGAAAAGATAAGTCACATACTTATCTTTTTGAATTACATATTCAATTACATATCAAATAAAGGACTTGTATCCGGAATATATAGAAAAAAAAAACATTAAAACCGAACAGTAAGAAACTGACCCAATGAAAAGATGTTAAGAGATAATTCACCAAAGAATATATATGAATGGAAAATAAACACATGAAAAGATGCTCAAAATCATTAGTCACTGGAGAAACACAAATTAAACCACAATGAGAGATCCATACATATCTATTAAAAAGGTCAAAATAAATGAAACCTGCTAATATGAAACATTCCTGAGAATGCTGGGTAAGTGGAATGTTCATTTATTGCTGTTGGGAACTCTAGAAAACAATTCTGCAGTTCCTTAATAGAGTTAAATATGCACTTACCAAATGACCCGGCCGCTCTACTCCTCGATACTTACTCAAGCGAACCGAAAACTAATGTTCACACAGAGGTATGTATGCAAATGTGTATAGCAGCTTCATTCGCTACTGCCCAAACATGGAGATAACCAAGATGTCCTTCAGTGAGTGGATCTACAAACTGTGGCACACTCATAACATACAATAGAATATGAGTTAGCAATTTGAAAAGAATGAGCCATTGATTCACACAACATGGATACATTTTTAATGCACTTTGTTAAGTGAAAGAGGTTAGACTAAACTGACATTCCAGAAAAAGCCAATCTATGGGGGAAAAAAAATCAGGGTTTCCAGAAATTCTGAGAGGAGAGTGGGACTGAGTTCAAAGCTGCCTCATAAAATGGTATTTAGGATGATGCAACTGTTCTGTATGGCACTGTGGTGGTGTACAAACATGACTCCATGCATTTGTGAAAACCCAGAGACTTGTCACACCAAAGAGAATAAACTTAACTCTATGAATTTTTTTAAAATAAAAAAAATAACCTGGATGTCAGGGATCCCAAGGTGGAATGCAAACTGACCAATGAATTTAATACAAAACCTATGTTACAACTTGCCAAAAGGGGTGGGGAATATATGGAGCTGGCAGGATATTTTAAGAACAAAGGCAAAAGGGGCTATACATACATATCCTACTGTAGTTTATTTATTTTTTTCTCACAGGGTATAGGTTAGCAATCCTGAAACTTTTTTATGAATACATTGTGCATACTAGGAAACAGATGTCTCACCACTGGAGAACGAGGTTACAGATAAGCAAGGGAACAAGAACAGACTGAACCTTTCAGTGACGAACTGTAGTTGGAGATAACAACATGAACTTCATTTATTTTAAAATGTACTCAGGGTTTCTCCACTCAGCATTATTGACATGATGGGTCAGATATTCTTTGCTGTGGGGAGCTGTCCTGTGTATTGTAGAGCGGTCAGCAGCATCCCTGGCCTCTACCCACTAGATGCCAGTAGTATCTCCCCGGTTGTGACAAAAAAAAAAAAAAAAAAAAGGAATAACTAACATAACTGCCAAATGTCCCTTGAGAGAATTGTAAAAACACCCACAGTTGAGAATCACTGAGACAGAGAAATAAATATAGATGTTTGTAGAGACATGAGTTGGCATATAGACATATATTTCTAACCTCTGTCCTCTGAGAGCGCAGGGAAGCAATGGCAGCCCAGCAGCAACAAGTACAACAATCCTGTACCTTGGTTTCCAAACACTGTTCCTACATGAAAGGAATCAAGGCTCACCGGAGAAATGCCTGAATCTGGGACTGGAACAGCAAAAATAGATGAGCATGGGACAGCTTACAGTGTCAGAAAGAAAGGATGTGCTCTAAAAATAAAAAAATATAAAGCTTGTTAAAAGGACACAGGTGCCCATCTGAAAGAGTGCCTAATGATCAAAGCTTGATCAATTCGAGCAACAAACGTAAATAATAGTATTGTATTATAATGCAAATAATAAAACAAATGTTAATGAGTCCATATGGATATAAATAAATGACTGAATAAAGAAATATGGGGCGCCTGGGTGGCTCAGTGGGTTAAAAGCCTCTACCTTCAGCTCGGGTCGTGATCCCAGGGTCCTGGGATCGAGCCCCGTATTGGTCTCTCTGCTCAGCAGGGAGCCTGCCTCCCTCTCTCTCTCTCTCTGACTGCCTCTGCCTACTTGTGATCTCTGTCTGTCAAATAAATAAATAAAATCTTTAAAAAAAAAAAGAAAGAGGGGCGCCTGGGTGGCTCAGTGGGTTAAAGCCTCTGCCTTCGGCTCAGGTCATGATCTCAGGGTCCTGGGATCGAGCCCCGCATCGGGCCTCTCTGCTCAGCAGACAGTCTGCTTCCCTTCCTCTCTCTGCCTGCCTCTCTGCCTACTTGTGATCTCTCTCTGTCAAATAAATAAATAAAATCTTTTAAAAAAAAAAGAAAGAAATGGGAGGGAAGGGACATATTTTTTATAAAGAGAAATTCCAATAAATATAGAAAGAATGATAGAAATAGAAAAACAGGGGCACCTGGGTGGCTCAGCGGGTTAAAGCCCCTGCCTTCAGCTCAGGTCACGATCCCAGGGTCCTGGGATCGAGCCCCACATCGGGCTCTCTGCTCAGCGGGGAGCCTGCTTCCCTTCCTCTCTCTCTGCTTGCCTCTCTGCCTACTTGTGATCTCTCTCTGTCAAATAAATGAATAAAATCTTTAAAAAAAAGAAATAGAAAAACATTATTAGAACACTATAGTAATAATTGCTGTAAGCATGATCCACAAATGAACGTGAAAAATAATGGGGGGAGCAGGGAGAAAAAGAGTATATTTGCTCAGTTCAAAGTATATTGCCCCAAATTCACTAATTACTGTGATGGCTTTAACATATGTACACAAATTCTTTGATACTCTTCCTTCCAGGAGCTGGAGCTTAACTCCTCTCCCTTGAGTGCTGGCTGAACTTCAGTGACTTGTTCCCAACGATAAGAGTATGGAAAAGGAAAAATAGTACATTTACAATAAAGAAGCCAAGTAGACACTATCTTAACCAAATGATTAAGGCTAACATCACCAGTAATAAGGCAAGTATATATCCTGTGCCATTGATATGATGTAATGAGAAGGACATATCACCTCTGTGGTATTCTTTCCAAAAATCTATAACCTGGGTGTAATCATTAGAAAATATCAGCTAAATCCAAATTGAGATATGCACCAAACTTCCTCACAACCACTCTTCAAAAGTGTCAAGGTCATGAAAGACAAGAAAGACTGAGAATCTGCAGATTGTAGGATAGTAAGGAGACAGGATGGCTAGATGCAATGCATGAGGCCGGCCTGTGTCCTGAAACAGAAAGAGGACCATTAGTGGAAAAGCTGGTGAAATCCAAATAAAGTCTGTAGTTTAGTTAATAGAATTGCATCAATGTTCATTTCTTTGTTTACACACACACACACACACACACACACACACACACAAAATGGTTACATAAGATGTTCACATTAGAGGAAGCTGAGGAAAAGGTTTTAAAGAAACATTAATATATTTAAAACTTTCCTGTAAATCCAAAATTATCTCAAAATTTTTCCAAAATTCAATGGAAGATAGAACAGGCAAGATAGAACTAAATATGGTTGCATAAGGAAGTCAATAGAAATAACAAAAAGTTAAGGTCACGTCAACATTCAATAAAAAGATAACTATTAGCAGTCTATTCATACTTCAGCAACTTGAGATGAAGAATAAATTGTTGAATTGTTAAAATGTGTCAAAGTCTTGACAGTAATATGCATCATCTCTGGAAATAATCAAGCACGTACATGTTCTTATTTTTAGGAGTAATTTGAGTTCAAATTATATCCATAGAAACTGCATGCTTTGGGCCAAAATGAATACTTTTGATTATTTTTTGCAAAAGAGAATGATACCTAAAAATTCCCATTTCAGCATTTGACTAAACTAATCTAAATAGTAGATAATGGCATAAGTAACCAAGTTTGCTAAGAATAAGTTCCAAATTTAGAGTGAATACACATCGGAGAGCTTCCCACAATTGGAAAAAAAAAATATCTCTTGATCTGAGATCTATGTAAATCAGTATGCAATTTGCAATAATTTTTTCCTAATGGATCCATTGTATAAGGTGATTTTCACTGAACACGTTATTCCTTACCCATATCCCTTCACACACATATACACATCCCCACATACCCTATCATATGATTCTCCATTGACTATGCAGTGTTGTTCACAAAACAGATGGTGGCTTAGCCTCATGTCATCATTTATCCATGATATAAAGGACAAAAAGAAATGCACTGTGATCCTTTCATGGAAAAAATTATAAATCATGAGAGAAGGACAACTGAAAATTCTAAAAATGGGACTGTTGCCTGGGCAAAGCAGAAGGAACCCAGATGTGCAAACCACTAAGAAATGATAACTGAATATGACACATTTCACAGAATAACATACTTGAAATATCCTTGTTCCATAATCTGATAATAGCCCTATACTTTCATCATCAGGCTCCCCACAGTTATGGACATAGAATTGTACTTCCGATAACTATGAAGCCCCATTTTACTCCCACCCATCCCTTCCATGCCATGTAGGGTCCCATTCAATAAAACTCCTTACCACTACCTGGACATACCAGGGTCTCTCACAAGTTCTGTGCTTTTACACATTCTAGTCCCCCCACTTAACACACCCACTCTGCCTACCTAACATTCTTAAAGAAACTAGTTATTCCTTTCTCTTTATTGGCATTTTCCATACTTCATTGTAATCATCCATTTAACTGACTGTCTCACATACTAGAGCATGAGCTCATTGATGGCAGCAACACTGTGTCTTGATCACCTTTAATCCTGAGCACCTAGCACAATCCTGGCCCAGAGCACGCTTTGATAGAAATTTTTTCTAATAGTTAAACCATTGCCAAAAGAGAGATATGGCCAGTGTGTGTCCTTTAGGTTCCAGCACAATAGAAAGTTCTACTACAGAAATGGGGAATTTTGAATGGTCACAGGTTGCATAAGAAAGAGTTGCAATCTGAATAAAGCCATGAGTATATTTTCCTACTGTGAAATGAGGTGGCTACAAATTACCAAAATGTAACGTACCATTTATTTATCCATTCAATATCTAGTTATTGATAAGTGCTATGGGCCAAGCATTGTTTGGGACACTTGAATTATATTAGTTAGGCAAACATGAAATCCTTGCCCTCTTGGAGATGACAGTCTAGTAGGAGAGTCTAATGAACAGCAAAAAGCATACTAAATATATTGTTTTGCATATTAGAAGGTATGCATAAAGAAAAAAATAAAGAATGGCAAAAACCCCTAACACTCTCAGTTAGATGTATCACAGGGAAATAGTAGAACTTTAATGACAAAGAGAAAATTATAAAATGTCTACATGGAAAAAGTAGATAATCTACAAAAGAATGTGAATCACATTGACATCAGACTTAATAACAGTGTATGTAAGAAAACATTGAAGTAATATTTTTAAAAATCAAAGAAAATTCATTTTTTTAATTTTTTTTTATATTTATTTGTTAGAGAGAGCGAGCGAGCACAGGCAGATAGAGCGGCAGGTAGAGGCAGAGGCAGAGGGAGAAGCAGGCTCCCCGCCGAGCAAGGAGCCCGATGTGGGACTCGATCTCAGGATGCTGGGATCATGACCTGAGCCGAAGGCAGCTGCTTAACCAACTGAGCCACCCAGGCGTCCCAAGAAAATTAATTTTGAAGGTAGGATTTTATTTCCAACCCAAATGTCATTTCTTTTTTCTTTTTTTTTAAATTTTATTTTTATTTAAACATATAATGTAACCCCACCACCCTCTCCCGGTGTATTTTTTTAAAGATTTTATTTATTTATTTGTCAGAGAGAGAGAGAGTGCACGCACACAAACAAGGGGAGCTGAAGGCAGAGGGAGAAGCAGGCTTCCCACTAAGCAAGGACCCTAGAATCATGAGCTAAGCTGAAAGCAGACACTTCACTAACTGAGCCACCCAGGCATCCCTCAACTGTCATTTAAATGTGAGGTGGAAATAAAGATTCTCAGGGCTGAACAGCTTCATAAAGGGTACTGCACAGTTACCCTCTTTGAAAGCCCCCTAGGAGGACATACTCTAGAATAATGAAAAAATATCAATCTAAGAGGCAACAAAAAGAATCTAAAAGTAATGCTGAGTAATTAACTTAGTGAAGTTCATAACCTAAAAAGCAATTACACCCACCAAATATGAAAATAATTCATAATAATACAAAAAACAGCAGACGGCAGTATAATGTGTAACCCTGGCTACACATTATAATCTTCCAGAGATCTTTAGAAAATATCCCAATGCCCATGTCCTCCTCTTGGAGATCCTTGTTTAATTGGTGTGGTGTACACCTGGCATCACTAGTTTTTAACTTCCCACAGGCGATTCTAATTGCAGCCAGGGCTGAAAAGCACTGTGGTGGTCATCCTTGACTGCTCTTTTTTTCTCACTCCCCTGTCCTCCAACCAATCTGTCAGGAGCTCCAGTTGGCTCTAACTCCAAAAATAATCTCCAATCTAGAGGCCCTAGCTAGTTCATAAAGGCAAAAATTTTTAAAAAACTAATACAGATTGGAAAGAAATTAAAATTCTATATCATCGATGTAGATCATAAAGAATCTGCAAAAAGCTTCTAGAATAATTGAATTTAGTATGGGCAAAGAATATAAGATCATTATTAAAAAATAATTATATTTCTATATGTATGCACAAACCACTGGAAATTAAAATAAAGATTTAAAATAGCATCAAAATAAAAGACACATTTTGAGATAAATTTAGTAACATATGTGCAATACCTAACACTAAAAGCTACCAAAATTACTGAGAAAAATTAAAGATGATCCAAATACAGGGTGCCAGGTGGCTCAGTTGGTTAAGTGTCTGCCTTTGGCTCGGGTCATGATTCCAGGGTCCTGGGATTGAGTCCCTTGTCAGGCTCCCTGCTCAGCAGGGAGCCTGATTCTCTCTCTCCCTCTGCCTGCTGCTCTTCCTGTTTGTGCTCTCTCTCTCTCTCTCTCTCTCTCTGTCAAATAAATAAATAAAATCTTAAAAAAGAATGATCCAAATAAATGATGAGAGATACCAGGTTAATGTATCAGAAGATGTTAAGATGTCAATTCTCCCTAAACTGATTCAGATATTCAACACAATTGTAATGAAAATCCCAGTCACCTTTTAAAAATTTTTTGTAGAAGTTGACATGTAGATTCTAAAATGTAACGTACCTGGAGTAGCGTAAACAATTTTGCAAGAGTAGAACAAAGAAACAAAACATACACTACACTTGATTTCTAAACTAACTACAAAGCTACCATGTGCATTCTCAGGGAGCAAGTTTATGGAAATCCTAAAAGCTAGAAATAAATTAGGATTTCAACAGGTTATTGAAGGCTCTGAGTAGAATTACAATAAAATGAAAAGTGGTATTTTGGATAGCCATGGAAGTGTGCTGCCCAGATCTTCTTTCAAGAAAGCTTGCCAGCCAGCTACAAGGAGTGCAGTTAGCTGTCTGCCTCCTGCTGTTAGCACTTTCAGGGACCTCTTCAACTTTCAGTCTGAGGCATGTCTTCCCTAGGCACGCCCCATTCAATGACTTAGCATGGTGTGGATGCCAGGGCTTGGCCGTTTCCACTCAATGTAGGATTCCTCTAATGGGCAGTATTTGCTCCATAGTTCATGCTGGTTTGGCCAAGATTGTCAGGCCTGAGGATTCCCCTGCCTAATCCTGCTTCTCCCTCTTCCTTTCCCAAGTATCAGGTCTGCATTATGATCTGAATGTACTGCATGCCCAATCCTGCTTCTTTCCCCTTTTATCTCTAACAGGTATCACTCCTCCCAACTCACAGTAAGGCTCTTAAACTCGAACTCATGTCTACTTCACAGAGGAATCAACAGACATGGTAAAGAGGGGTAGAGACTGGGCTCAGAGACACAGGCTCATTGATTTCACAGCAATGTACATATGATATGAGTGTGAGAATGAAGGAGAAGAGATGAAGGGAGCAAGTATGATACAATTTTGAGCCAGATTCCAGGAAGGATAGTGGTATGATGGAATAAGTTCAAAGGGGGCTCTGATTTGGGCTACAGGTTGACTTGATGTTAGGTTTTGAAAATATTGAGTTTGTAGTTATGTGGGAGTATGCAATATTCAGTAGATGGTTGAAGATATGGAATGAATCCTAAATGTGCAGAACGATTTTTTATAGATTACTGACATGGGAATGGTAGCAGTTAAGGGATTAGCTCTCAGAGGGTGGCAGTGGAGGGTAAGACATTGATTCTTATGAAATGCTCTTGAGTGAAGACTTTTCCCTCTAAGGCTCTGGTTGCCCTCTGAGCTAGGTGTTCTGTCACCATCTTGCCAACCAAATACATTGAGTTAATGACTAATGCATCACTATTTTGTTACTGTTCTTAGATCTACTGAGATTAGAGAAGTAAAGTAGGGTGAAAAGAATGGAAAGCTTCTTTACTGTACATGAGCAGAAACCTGGCATTCTGACTGCTGGGAAGTATAAATGTCAATATCAATGCCAGTACATCAACTGTGCACACGGGTGGTAATGGAGTCTGAAATTAAAGTGGAAACAGCTCCAAAGGAGTGTATGCCCTTCACAGAATGCTTTAGAAATAGAGTAGCAAAAGTTTTTCTTTATTTTCGATGAGGGACACATCTGGTAAGGTGGACACTCAAATCCAAATGGAAATAGTGGCCAGATATTCTCTTGCTCCCCAACCTTCATGGAGATAGCTTTGGATTTATTTCAAAACTACAGTTCTTCTGGTGGTTGTTATGCTAGTCCTATGAATATCTTACCAAACTGGAGTGAAAACAGAGTGAAGCTAACTTCTTTTCTTGTATGCTCTATACCTTCAACACAATACTGAAAGGCCATTCTAGCTCTAGACCTTTCCACAGCATCAGGTGAGGTTCTTGGACTTCATTGAATCATGACATCTCCCTCTGGCTATCCTTAGTCCCTTCACCTCCATTCTACAATGTTTAACCTAAAGGTACCACTTAATAAACACTCTACATATTGAACTCTATCTTAAGAGTTTGCTAACCCTGGGGAACCCAACCTATAATAATAATCAACTTGAACTCAGTGATATAAAAAAGGAGAATATAACATTTCCAAGTAGGGTTTATTCCAGAAATGCAGGGGTAGTTTAATGTTCAAAGATAAATCAATGCAATTCACCTAACAGAAGAAGAGAAAAATCATAGGATTTCTCAATAGATACTGAAAAAAGCATTTGTTAAAAATTCAATATCCATTCAAAATTAAGGGGAAAACCTTAACAAATTAAGTAGGGAATGGAACCTTCTTAATCTGATAAGGAATATTTGCCCAATAAAAGCTCACAGCAAGCACTATAGGTAATGGCAAAATATTTAAGGCTCATACCACCTCTCACCCTGAGATCAGGAACACTATAAGGATGCTTTATATTAGTACTTCTATTAAATCTTATACCAGAGATGGGAACCAATGCAAAAAGACAAGTTAATAATAATAAAGATAATAAATAAAGATTTAAAAATTAAATAATAAAATAGAAAATAAATAGAGATAATAAAAAATAATAAAGGTATAAAAATTGGAAAATAAAAAATAAAAACAAAAATACTTGCAAAATACATGATATAAACTTAAAAGTACAGAAGAACCAACAATAAGAATTAATAAGTAAATGTTCAAGGTCATTAGCCAATGCAAAAAAATTATATTTCTACAACCAGTAGCAAATAATCAGAAAGTAGTATTTTAAAAATGTACATTTATAATAGCATCAGAAATATCAAATACATGTATGGAAGTGTTGAGTCACTATATTGTACACCTGAAACTAATATAAATAACACTGCATATAAACTAACTGGAACTAAAATAAAAACTTTTTTAAAAGCAAACACCAAATAGTAAGGGAAAAAATTAACAGATGGGCAAGACCAGAAAACTACAAAACACTATTGAGAGAAAAAATTTAAATCCCTAAATAAATCGTGGTGTAAAACACTGGTGGATTTGATATGGAGAGTACAGACATTTTTACAAACTGATCTACAGATTCAATGCAATACAAATGAAAATCCAGGGTTTGGGTTATTTAAATGAAATTTGAGAAGCTAATTCATATATTTATATGGAACTCAAAGAGTCAAGAATAGACAAGACACTCTTAATGTAGAATACAGTGGTCAGAAAAATGGTGCTAAGACTGGGAATCAAAACTCCTCTAACGTCTGAGGTGCCTAGCTGGCTCAGTCAGTGGAACATGTGACTCTTGGTCTCAGGGTTCTAAGTTCGAGCCCCATGATGGGTGTAGAGATTAAAATAAAATCTTAAAACAACAACAAAGAACTCCTAACATGGCATTCAAATCCCTCGTTATTTGATCTGCCTACCTCCCCACCTCTCCCACCCTCCCAATGCTCTATTTGATTTCCCAAATGTGGTATGCTCTTCCAATCCCATGCCTTTCCTCTCTCTAGCATTCCTTTCTCCTTTTCTTCACCTGGTTAACTTTGACTCAGTCTTTAAGACTTGGCTCAGGATATGAGGAATTTGACAAACGAGACAGAGGATCATAAGGGAAGGGAGGGAAAAATGGAACAAGATGAAACCAGAGATGGAGACAAACCATAAGACTCTTAATCTCAGGAAACAAACTGAGGGTTGCTGGAGGGGAGGGGAGTGGGAGGAATGGGGTGGCTGGGTGATGGACAGTGGGGAGGGTATGTGCTATGGGAAGTGCTGTCAATTGTATAAGACTGAAGAATCCCAGACCTTTATTCTCTACCCCTGAAACAAATAATACATTATATGTTAATTTTTAAAAAAAGAGTTGGCTCAGGAATTACTTCCTCCATTATGCCTTCTTTTTATACTTCAGACTGCCTTAGGCACCCCCAACTTTGCATTCCTGTAGCAGCAGTATGTACTCCTATCATATGCATTACTCCAACAAATATTTATTGAGCCTCTTCTATGAATTCTAGGTGATGGTATTGGTTATAGCACATGCTATGTTACATTATAATTAGCAGATGACATAACTGCCTCCCTCTGCCTTTAGACTGAACCTTCTTGACATCAGGGCCTGTGTCTCACAGCTCTGTATCTTAAGCACCTTTCATAAAACCTGATCATAAGAAGAGCCTGGTAAGTGTTTGCCGGATTCATGCAGAGTATGGTGGCTTAGTTCTGTGTGGACTTAGCTAAGGCTGGGGCTACTTTTTTTTGAGTTCCTCTTCTTGTGTGGTTCCAGGTTAGACTTTTCCGTAAGACAAATTTACATGAGATCGAAGAGGCAGAAGTAAATTAGTAACCATTCTCACGCTCTGAAATTTGGTAAAGAAGCAGGTCCTTTGCTTTGGGGCCCTGGCATCACTGATCTGGCTGACTCTGCTGGTGCGGGGCAGCAACAGACTCTCCAGCTCCCGCAATTCATCCTGCAGGTCTGCAGCAGCAAGTCTGGGTGAGATTTTAGTTTGTCCTCATAGGCTCTGGTTTATCTACTCTAGTCCCCCCTTTATATCCATTTCCCTTCCTGACTGCCATTTCAGATGACTTCATACCATCACAAGGTTCATAAGCAACAGCCTTATACGGACAGCTTACACGGATCCTCTAGTATCAAAAAGTAAAATCCCTATGATAAATCCCTTCTTCTCTATCTTCCATGCCAGTCTGCTTCTCTGATCAAATGCATGCTATATATTATAACATAGAGTATTTGGGACCAGAAGTAGTTCCAGGGTACCCACAGAGCCTCAAGAATAGATTCCCTTTATATTTTTAGGTGACTTATAATTGATTTTCTGAGCTGATGAGATCTAAAGGCACTAATTACTCTGTTTCCAGTGGTAACAGGGATACTCTTAGCCCATGTTAGGTAGCAGCAAACAGTTACTTAAGTCACAACCTGTAAGACACCTGTAATAAAGGACAAGATTTGGGAGGAACCAAGTATTTGCTGTCATATAGCATTTTAGTGGGAAAAAGGGAATAGAGTGGGTTTGTTGGTTGCTTCTAAGTGCACTGGAGAAGGTGGGAAAAGAGATCTGTGTCCACTTATCAAGGTGAACATATATTGAGGAAAGCGGAATAATCAGAAATTTGGGGGATCAGGATCCTGTGAAGCTACTTTAACATATAAAAATTATTTCTGGAAGGACACCTGGGTGGCTCAGTTGGTTAAGCATCTGCCTTTGGCGCAGGTCATGATCCCAGGATCCTAGGATCAAGCCCTGCATCAGGCTCCTTGCTCAGCGGAGACCCTGCTGTTCCCTCTGCTTATGCTCTCTCTGTCTTTCTCTCTCTCTCAAATAAATGAAATCTTAAAAAAAAGAAATTTGAGGGAGTACTGGATACTAGCTATAAATGACACTAACTGTTAAAGACCCAAAAGACCACTCTAATCTTCCAGAGTAGGATTTTTTTTGTAAGTCAGGTAATTAGTACAGTATTACCTCAGATCCATCTCATAGTGGACCAGCAAGTCCTCAGTCCCACCCTGTGGTTACTTCTCCAGTTCCAAATGCACAGTTGAAACAGATATACTCAGCAACTGGCAGAGTCTCTCAGCTTCATAATCTACAGAGTGAGGACTATTAGGTTAGGCACTAACAAGTAGAAAACCATTAAAACTGCCTCTATCTACCACACCCCAACCAAATCAACTGTTAGCTTGTGCAGAAGGCAGAGAGCATGGAGAATGAATGGCAGTGTATTACCATAAACTTAATCACGTCATAACTCCAATTACAGCTGCTCTTCCAGACACGGTTTTATCTTGGAACAAATCAGTATATTCTTTGGTGATAGAGGCACAATGCTCACTGGGCCTCTTTGGATTTTCAAGGCATTTGGGTTTTCATTTTGGTCCTCACTTGGGTCCAATCCATCTACTGAGTAACCCAAAAGCTGTCAGTTTTCTGTGGGCTCAGAACAAGAGAAGGCTCTACATCGGATTCAGAGGCCTATGCAAGCTGCTCAACCACTTAGGCTGTATTACCCAACAAATCTAATGGTGCTTGAAGTGTCAGTAGCAAATAGAGAAGCTTCTGTCAGGCCCCTGGTGGTGAATCAGAGCATATGCCTTCATGATTTGGGAGCATCCTCTGCAGGCATTCTCCTTTTGACAAAGAGCTTACTATTGTGCCTCCATGGAGACCTCCAAGTTACCCCTCATAGACTGGGTGTTATTTGACCCACTGGGACACGAAGTTGGTCCTGCATAGCAGCAGTCTATCATCAGGTGGAAGGTGTATATTAGTTCATACTCAAACAAGTCCTGGAAGACCAAGTAAGCTGCATGAGCAAGTGGCCCAGATGCCCATCCCTCTCTTTACTGCTACTTTATCTTCTCTCTCCCCACCCACACCGATGATCTCCTGGGGACTTACTATGACCTTATCTGAAGAGTAACAAAATCGAGCTCAGTTTACACTGTGTAGACACCACCCAAAAGTTGACAGATGTACTACTCTAGTCTCACTCTGGATGCCCCTAGATAAAAGTTGTAATGAGAAATCTTTCCAGTAGGCAAAACTTTGATCAGTGCTCCTGGTTGGTCATTGTGCCCAAAAAGAGAGATGGCTGGAAGCACAAATCTCCACTGACTCATGAACTTGGCTAATGGTTTGGCTGGATGTTCAGGGACTTGGAAAAATACTTAGAAACATGGTGACAAGGAGATCTGGAAAGAAATTTATGGATGGCCCTTTCCTGAATGGGCAGAGTATGAAGATACATGTGTTCCACATGAATGTCACTGAGTGACCTCAGCACAGGAGTATCTTAATAATCAGAAGGGTAAGTACCCGTTCTGTAGAAGTCAGATAGGCAGCCCATTTCCCCAGCTGCTCCTTCATCGCCCAGCGTATTCATGAACAAAGTAGCTGGCGATAAGGCTGGAGATTATGCATTGGCTCAGCAACATGGACTTCTACCCACCAAGGTTTATCAGCTACAGATACTGCTGAGTGCCCAATCTGTCAAAAGCAGAGATCAACAGTGGGTGCCTAATATGGCACCATTTCCCAGAGGTACCAGCCAGCTTCCAGGTGGTAGAACAATTGCACTGGACTACTTGCATCGATGGAAAAGGGCATATTCTCAGCAGAACAGACACTTGCTCTGTACATGAGTTTACCATTCCTGTCTGCAGCGCTTGTGCCAAAACCACTATCGGTATCTTCTTCTCCCTCATGATTTTCCAGCAGCACTGCTTCTGACCAAGGGACTCATTTTACAGATAATGAAGTGTGATAAGAGGTTCATGTGAGGAAGATCCTGTAGATCCACATCACTGAAGTTTGTGATGGGGAGAGGAAGATACAGTTTCCAAATTGTCTTCAGGCATTCCAGTTTGTCTTCACAAGTTTATTTGCTCTTGTAGCTTGGAGTTTGTCCTTGATGGCTCTCCTTCATTCTCATATACTCCAGTTCACCTCACGGGTTCCAGTTTGTCCCTGCTCTCCCTGCTTCATGCCCATCTTTCCTCCCTGGTTGCCAGCCCTGGTGACTTCATACCCCAAAACAGATGCAGAAGCAGCAGCCTTCCGTAGACTGCTTAACAAGATCCTACAATAGCATAATGCCAAATTCCTATGGTAAATCCCTTCTCTCTTATCACTCAAGGTGGTTCTGCCTCTCTGACCAAACCCTGACTGATGTATACAAGCTATATGAGTTACCAATTCAGGTTCCAGTGTTTCTGAGGTACTAGTTACTTCAAATGACAGGATTTGTCCTTTTTTCCTCTGTTTTGTTTACTTTTAAAAGGCAAAAAGAAAAAAAAAAGGTTATCTTCATTACTGGCAATCTTCCTTCATCTTTGATCCTGTAATGTGCTCCTTCTGAGCATAATTTAGCATTTCAGGTTCTAATTAATATGGCAATGCATTTCAAAATGCTGAAACTAGAAGTAAACCTAGGTCCCTTTGACCTAAGACTTCATATGGGTCAGGCAATTCTAGGTTTTTGTCCTCACTCAAACTGCCATCCTCTATGTGCTGATTTATAAAAGATTTTTTATTTGTAATGAATATGAAAATAACTAACAGAATGGGAACAGTGTACCCTGCTTGATTATGGCTGGCAGAAAACGCAATATACTCAGTGCAAAATCAATCTGGTAAAAGATTTCCTGCACAGGTTCTGCCTTCCTCTTGAGCTCAGCTCAACTGTCCCTTGGAGACTGCAGTCAGCAGGAGCAGCCATAGCAATTCCACACATCATTTGGTCAGATGTTTTCTTCTAACACTGTTTTTTTTTTTTCATTTAAAGAGGAGACAAATAAAACTTTGGGGTCTCAGGGGATGGTGATGGCATTATCTACTGCTGCCAGGATGTGAGAGGGCCTCAGGGGATCTGTCAGATCCCTGGCCCTAGAGGGACAGAACACTGAGACTAGCTCAACCCCAACTATCCATCTACCTGCACTCTCAGAGCAAGCACATAGGTTGCTGGCCTCAATACTCCATCCTGCAGTTTTATCTACCTAGTGTTTAACAGATGCCTTAAGGCCAGGTCCAAGGAATGTTGGGAGCCTCTGCCCAGCCTCTCTTTTTGCTTCCTGATAATAGTTCATCTTCATATCCTCATATTGCACTGGGAAGGCCAGGTATAGAATAATGAGTCTCCTCCCCAGAAAGGTCCATTTCCCAATCCCCAGAACTTGTGAATATGTTAGGTTACATGGCAAAGGGGAATGAAGGTCAAAGATGGAATTAAGGTTGCTAGTCAGCTAACCTTGAGATAGATTATCCAGATGGATTAAGCATAATCGCAGGGGTCCTTATAAGTGGAAGAGGGGGGTAGAAGAGAGGGAACCAGGAAGATGATAGCATGAGAAGGATCTGGCCCAATATTTCTGACTTTGAAAATGGAGGAAGAGGGCCATGAATCAAGGGATACAGACAGCTGCTAGAAGCTTGAAAGGCAAGAAAATGCTTAGAAAGGCAAGAAAATGCCTGGAAAGGCAAGAAAATGGATTCTTTCCTAGAACTTCCAGAAGGAATGTAAGCCTGCCAACCCCTCATTTTTAACCCAGTGAGACCAATTTTGGACTTTTGACATCTCAAAGTTTAAGTGTAAATAATAATTTATAATGTTTTAAGAACCACTAAGTTGTTGGTAATTTGTTATAGCAGCAATAGAAAAATGAATACACCAGACAACATGCTTGTGTCAACATTAAACTGTTTCTGTCCTGACTAAATGGCCATTTGGGAGACCTCTTTTCTCGTCTGCTCTGTTGTGTTCGAAGTTTGAATTTTGAAAGCCTTTACATGTCCCCTGTTAAGTATGTTTGCTCAATTTAACTTAGACTTAAGTTCATAACTCTGCTTATAATTTATTTTCATGCACCATTATCTCCCTCTCAAACTTCTCTCTCTATTCAATCTTTCTGTGCTTTTATATGCCCTTTTGCTTTATCCAAATACCACTGAGATACTCATGTCTTGGTTCCCACGCTAAGATTCAACACATAGCACTGGTCCTACTCTTCTCCTGTATTAAAAATCATATTTCTTGGGGCGTCTGGGTTGCTCAGTGGGTTAAAGCCGCTGCCTTCGGCTCAGGTCATGATCCCAGGGTCGTGGGATCGAGCCCCGCATCGGGCTCTCTGCGCTGCAGACATCCTGCTTCCTCCTCTCTCTCTCTGCCTGCCTCTCTGCCTACTTGTGATCTCTGTCTATCAAATAAATAAATAAAATCTTTTAAAAAAATCATATTTCTTCAGTGCAGTTTGCTTACTAAATGTTAGAAAAGAAAGCTGATTACCTAATTCACAGTAAGTCCCTTTGCTTGAGCTCTCTGAGAAATGCTTACCAGCAAGTAAGAAAGAAATGGGAGGTGTGTGTATGGAGGGAAGGGATGGCATTACAATGTAAAATTTACTTCCTTTTAATCCATCAGCACTGTATGACTGATGAAACAGATTACTTGTCAGATTCCAGAATGATCTCTTTACCTTAGTGTCCTCTCCCAAACTCTCTCAGGTCAGAGGGATTATTTCCTGTAGTCTCATAAACTTCCCAAATACTTTTATTATCTTCCAATTATTTTCTCCTCTTGTCTTTATATGATACCTAGACTGAAATACCACCTAGGTTTATTCATACACTTATTCACTGAGCGAAAGTTATTGAGCATCTGCACCACACCAAGCACTATTAGTAGTTAACCAGTCTGAGTTGGTATTTTTCTTGGGGACAAGGGGTAAGGGAAATAATTTTGAGCAGAAAGAGCCATATAGGAAAAACCACAGTGACATGAAATAGATTCATATGATTAGGGAATTTAAAACGTTTTTGGTATGAATGGGGTGTAGAGGTGTGTGAGCGTATGGAGGGCAATGGCAACAGATGAAGCTGGAAAGGTGTAAAAGGGGCATCACTGAAAGTCAGACTAAGGTGTTTGTTCTTTGCCCTAAAATGACAAACTACCAAACAGTATTAAGCAAAGGAATGACATTGTTAAATCTATAAGTAGGATAAGTCAGTCTGGCTACAGTGTAGTTGATAAATAGGAGGGGGAAATTGTACAAGCAAGAATATATAAAGTCCAGAAGTAAGGCAGTAGCAGTAATGATGGAAAGGGGGAAGAAAACGGGTTGGAGAGATATTCTAGACATTGGTGAATGGTTGGATATGGAAGGATTAATAAAATGGAGTATCTAAGAGGTCTGCCTAGTGATTAATATGACCACATGATTTACAAATATTTACTGAATGCTTATTATGTGCCAAACATAAAACTGCAAAGATAAAAAAGATGCAAGCCCAGCCCATATGGAACTTATCGTCCAATAAAGAAGACAATTAAACAGAAAATTTCAGTAAAATATGACATATACTATGCTAAAAGTGTGCATAAATGAAGGGAGGAACATATCCTAGCCTGAAGTCTCCTAGAGGAAATTATTGCTGACAGTATGTTGTAATTTTCTAGATGAAGAAAGGTGGGAAAGAAAAGTACAGTAGGTCTAAGTCAGCATTAGTATTTACAGAGAATGATGTATAGTTTGATAGTAGTAGACTACACAGAAGTGAGAAATGGTAGGAAATAGTGCTTAAGAGTCCCATAGGGACTATATCATGAAGAACCTTCTAAGTTACGGTAAGAATTGACCTTTATTCTGTAGATGGTAAGTAAGCATTGTAAGTTTTAAATATGGAGGTCTAATGGTCAATTTGTTTTAGAAAGATCATCCTGAGCACTAAAAGTGAGAAGAGCTATTCAGAAGAAGTTGCAGGAGTCCAAACAAGAGAGACTGGGTGCCGGAACTAGGGCAGATAATAATAGTCTGGATAGATAGAAAAAGCCTTGAAAAAATGATTAATAGGTAAAATCAGGAGTACTTACTGATTGATGAAGGGTGAAGAAGGAAAGGGCAGTCAAAAATAGGAAGGAGTGTAGAATCATTGTCAGGTTGCATTATTAGGTGCCTAGATAGGTGATACAATTTACTGAAATAAGCAATAGATAATGACTTCAGTTAGGGTCACATTTGGACTAAGATACTAGAGACAACAACAGGCAGTTATAAATCTGGATCGGGGGCTCAGGAGAGGGAAATATCCTATTTTTATTTTTTTAAAGATTTTATTTATTTATCAGAGAGAGAGAGAGAGAGAGAGAGAGCACAAACAGGCAAAGTGGCAGGCAGAGGCAGGGAGAGAAGCAGGCTCCCCACTGAGCAAGGAACCCAATGCAGGACTCGATCCCAGGACCCTGGGATCATGGCCTGAGCCAAAGACAGTGGCTTAACTGACTGAGCCACCCAGGCGTCCCGGAAATATCCTATTTTAGATGTCATTGCCAACCAAGTTGTAGTTGAAACCATGGAATATGACGATATGATTCAAGAAAAGAATTTTAAAAGAGAAAAACATTGGGCCAAGGAGGGACACTTGAATCCCACCGATGTTTTAGGAAAGAGAAAAGAAACTAGTGAAGAAGACTGAAAAAGAATGGTCAGAGAGACAGAGGGGAAAAATTAGTATCATGGAAGCCCAGGAAATAAAGTAGTTTTTTTAAAAAATTGTCTTTTTAAAAAGATTTTATTTATTTATTTTACAGAGAGAGAGAGAGAGAGAGAGAGAGAGAGAGAGAGAACAAGCAAGGGAAGCAGCAGAGGGAGAGGGAGAAGCAGACTCCCCGCTAAGCAGGGAGCCCAGGGAGCCTCTACCCCAGGAACCTGGGACCATGACCTGAGCCAAAAGCAGATGCTTAACCAACCAAGGCACCCCTGAAATAAAGTATTTTAAAAGAAAGAGGGAGTCGGAACCAATTTCAAATATAGCAGAGAGATCCAATGAGTCAGAAATAAAGAGTATCCGGTTGTATTTTTCAACTTGGGAATCACTGGTCACCTTGGTAAAAAGACTTTTGACTTGGGGGCTGGGAGGAGGTGGTAGTGATGAGAAGAGAAACTGTCTTGCAATGAGATTTGCATGGCAAACAAAGTAGAGAAAGCAAGTATAGAATATTCTTTCAAGAGGCATGGTTTTAAAAGGAAAGAGCGAAATAGGTGATTATTGCAAGGAAATGTAAGTTCATGGGAATTTTGGTTTGCTTTTAAAAGAGAATTATTTGAATACAGGTTCATATGTGTGTAGACAAAGAGATAGATGAATAGGGTAGATAGATAGATGATACATAGATAGACAGACAGACACACTGACTGACTGTAGGGAAATTAGAGAGAGGGAGCATGAAGATATGAATTAAGAGAGCTAATTGGTCCCAGAAGAGGAGCCAATTCACAGTGGGACCAAGAATCAGGATAACGGAATGGACTTGAATGGGAGAAAAAAAAATACAACTTCCACTGATAATAGAAGCAAGATGAAAGATTGGGTGTAGGTGATATGTAGTATAGGCAGAAGAATAGTAAGCTGGATAAACTCACATTTGATGACTTTTACTCCTGATGAACATTATCTACCGGTGGCTGAGTAAGGGACTTCCAGAGACTAAGAAGGTTTGGGGAGAGTCACTGAAAGAAATTACAAGCAAAAATGATGGCCAAAAGTATCAGGGACCCAGGCTGAGATTAAGGGCTATGAATTTGCCTCGAGATTTTTCTCTTGTGGTACAAACAGGCTCTAGGGCAAGAGCAGATATGCAAATTATGGGATCATTTCAGACAGTGTTTAGCCAGGAAGATTCAGTGAAAGAAAGGCAATAAGTGGTGGTGCCTCTCACTTAGATAGGAGATACATTTTCTCTTGACTTGTTCTTTCTCCTAGGAGAAAACTTAGGGTAGTAGAAAGGACAACAGACTAGGTGTAAGAGACCAGGGTTCTAGAGGTAGCATGTACTATCTCTAAGACCTTGGATAAATCCGTTCCCCTTTCTGGTCCTCAGTTTCTCCATCCAGCCATGATGACTTTGGATAGTCCTTTCCAGCTATGACATGCTATGATTGTGAAGTATATCATGATTTCCAAAGTTCACATTCAGAAAATCTGGTAGAATGCAAGTATATGTAGACACTGTATTGCCAAATTCAGACACTGCCATTTGGCCAAATCCTCTCCTGTCTGCCCTCCTCACTGATCCAGACCACCCTGAATCTCTTAAATCTTGAGCACAAAGATACAGGCACAGATCACCACAAAGCAACACCCAAAGCACCTAAGGTATTTCTAGCTAGCATCAATTTCATGGCTCAAGTCTCACCAGGTTTGACATATTCAGAAGGTTAAAAGCACATACCCTCTAGTCAGGAGCGGAGGGAGGCCAAAAGTACCCCCTCCTTATAAATGCTAATACATTTGTGCTGCCCCCAAGCCTCTTAATCCTATGCTTTCACAGACACTAAATACAGCCCCAAAATTAAAGTTAGAATGACAATACCCTCAACATTTAGGCTATAAGAAAGAGAATGCTTTTCAGGGCTTCTGGCCCCCATGGAATATGTTAAAGCACTTCAAGTTTAGTTGACTTGAAATTCTAAACCAAGAGGATGAGGATTAACTTTGAGGTCACATTTCTCTTAAATCACATAAACCCTGTGGCAGAGCTGAAATATGAAATTTATCTTCCTCAAATGGTTTAAGGACCAGACGTTTTCTTTCACCTCTAAAGGGCTGAGGTAAGATTCTGAATGCAAGACTACCACTAGAGCAAGTCTTGCGATCCTGGCTGAATTTCAGAATTTACGAATCTTGGATGAAGTATCTGACTGGACTTTTTCAGTATTCTGCCATACAGTCTGGTGTTCTGTAATCTTCCTCAGCCCAGGACCTACATCTGCTCCAAGCCACACCTCTTTCTGGTGCACACATTCACTCATCTATTTAGTCAGCCAACATTATTATTATTATAAGTGTATCACAGTATATTATGACTGCCTACCATGTGCTAGGTCTCATGCTCAGGTGTTGAAAATGTAGAAATAATAAGATACAGTGCTTGTGCTGAAGGCACACACAGGCTGGTGGTAAAGAGAGGCATAGAAATACACCCTTATATTAAGAGAGGAAATCAATAATAAGCATATACAGTTAAGACTCAGACCAACCTGGGTTTGAACTATAGCTCGGCTATTTTTAGCTGTCTGACTCTGGGCAAGTTACATATCTTCTCATAGTTCACTACACATTTTCAGAAAGGACAATGTCAGGATTTACTTCAGAGTGCTGTAGTCAGGATTAGAGGTTGGCATATAATAAATGTGTAACAGAGGTTACAGGCAAGACGGTGCCGCTGGTGCAAGTCTCCCTGTTCATCAAGCTCAGCCATGACCCTGCCCTGTACCTCAGGGTGGCCTACAGAGCCAAGTGCTACCATTATAGGAAATCTTGGGTGGGAGAGGAAAAGAGGATAGCAGCTAAGGAGAAAAAGAAGCGGGATGAGCAGAAATGAGTTGAGAGAGAACTGGCTGAAGCCCAAGATCACAGCTTACGAAAGTGAGCCTGCCTTTCTCTGGAATGGTGTGGATGAATAAAGCTTTCTGTGTTAGGTGATGAGAAAAACATGCTTAATAAATGGCAACTACTGTTGGGGCACCTGGGTGGCTCAGTGGATTAAAGCCTCTGCCTTCGGCTCAGGTCATGATCCCAGGGTCCTGGGATCGAGCCCCGCATCAGGCTCTCTGCTCAGTGGGGAGCCTGCTTCCTCCTTTCTCTCTCTTCCTGCCTCTCTGCCTGCTTGTGATCTCTGCCTGTCAAATAAATAAATAAAAATCTTAAAAATAAATAAATAAATAAATGGCAACTATTGCTATTCTTACTGACAGTATTATTGATATCAATAATAAAAACACGGATTTTTCCTGTAGGTATGACTGAAGGAAGGCTCTATCCTCATTTGAGTGGTGCCCTAAGAAATTAATTTTCTGATAAAGATAGGAAGGTAAATGTAATTCCAGAGGATTAGAGATACATGAAAAGATACAGAGATATATGAAAAATCTTAGCATGTGTGTGAGAGTTAATGACTAAGCTGTAGAAGACCTGAAAGGAATATAGAAAGATCTGAATCTGGAAAAGTTGCCTTACAAATGTGGGGTCATTTGCTTTCTATTATTTGGTCATAAGATCAAATGGACATGAAATTCAAATGTTAATTAATCAAAACTTCAGAGAGGAGTGTCTGGGTGGCTCAGTCAGTTAAACATCTGACTCTTGATTTCGGCTCAGGTCATGATCTTGAGATCCTGGGATCGAGCCCTGCATGGGGCTCCCTGCTCAATAGGGGGCCTGCTTCTCCCTCTCAAGCTCCCCTTGCTTATGTTCCCTCTCTCGCTCTCGCTCTCTCTCTCTGTCAAATAAATAAATAAAATATTTTTTAAATGGGTCTTTAGAAGCAAAATAGTGAAAACAAATGGAGTTGGAAGTAAAAGCAAATATTCTAGAATCTTAGCTCACTTTTGTAGTCTCAAGAGCTGGGCGATCACCAGCCGGGTTTTCAAAACTGAGACCCACAGGACTCAGAACCAGAAAGGACTGAAGACATCATCTAGACAAATAATTTTCAAACTTTGAGAGCCATATAAATCCTGTTAACATGAAAGATTTCTGGGAACCCCACCATCTAAAACATACAGAAAGTGAGGGCTTTTTGAAAAAGGGTTAGGGAAGCTTCCGAGTCCTTCTCTTGCTCCTTGCTCCACAGGCTCTGCCCTCTGACTCCTAAAAGGGCTCTGCAAGGCACAGTTACTTAATATGGGAAAGTGAGCCTCAGAGAGAGGAAGAGCCTTACCCGACATCACTAGGTTAGTCAGCCGCAGAGCTGTGGCTGAATCCTGGTCTGTAAGCCCAGAGTGTTTTGCTATACCTTATTTCTGAAGAAGTCTGCAAATTTTTCAGAGAGCAATCATAAATTTATTTTCACTCATGCCCAGTTTACTTGAGCTGGGAGGTGGGTTCTGTGTGACTGCTCTCATTTCTAAATCTTTGGTTTTTATCTCACTTCCCTTGCTCATCTTTTTTTTTTTTTAAGATTTTATTTATTCAGGGGCACCTGGATGGCTCAGTGGGTTAAAGCCTCTGCCTTTGGCTCATGTCACGATCCCAGAGTCCTGGGATCGAGCCCCGCATCGGGCTCTCTCTCAGCAGGAAGCCTGCTTCCTCCTCTCTCTCTGCCTGCCTCTCTGCCTACTTGTGATCTCTGCCTGTCAAATAAAATCTTAAAAAAAAAGATTTTATTTATTGATTTGAAAGAAACAGAAGATGAGTCAGGGGCAGAAACAGAAGGAAAGGGAGAAGCAGACTCCCCATTTTGCAGGGTGCCTGATGTGAGACTCTGTCCCAGGACCCTGGGATCATGACCTGAGCCAAAAGAAGATGCTTAACCGACTGAATCAGCCAGGAGCTCCCATTGCTCATCTTTTACTTGGATTTCTTAATTTGCATGAGTAGAAGCCAGGGATTGGAAGAGTGACATGATTTCAGGGAACTGTACATCCTAGTTTAAAAATTTTCCTGAGCAGCAAAGGATTTATCATTGTGAAGCTGGCACTTAATTAGATGATAAAAGGTCTACTAGGGTGGTGCCTGGCACTTAGTAGATGTTAAATAAATGTGCCCTTTCTTTCTCCTCTTCACTTGATAAGATTGGAAGTCATGCTCCCAAGCTCCAGGATAAGGAAAGCACTGGCAAAAGAATAGGATTCTGATTGTGCAGCTGAACACCTTAACTGGGTTCCTCAAGGACCCGGGAGATCTTGAACATCTTTTTTAAAGACATACAAGCAAAGGTCCTCATATTTTTCTTTTCCCATCTGGCGTCTAAGCAGCTATCTCTTCCTGCAAATAGTCTGTCTGGGATGTGCACTCCAGATCACAAAACAAAAGAGATGAGTTAGTCCTGCTTAAGTGCATCATTGTGCTAATGAAATTAATCAGTCGCAATGACAGCCTTAGAGCAGCAGGGAAGCTTACAAAATGCTAGCAGTTAAGAAGTGGCTGCTGGAGAGAAAAGCAGAATGCAATCAAGGATGAAATAAGCAAAACAAGACTGGGTTAAAAAAAAACTCTCAGCAATCAACTATCAATAGGGCCTTGGAATAAAGGGAGAAGAGGGTTATTATTTGAAGTCTAATGAAGAAAGGTTTTGTAGAAATTGTGGCCCCTTTCCTGTTTTATCATTTCTTTTTCACAATAGTTCCAATTTCAATAAATCTAACAAATGGAAAATGTTCTCAGTAATTGTACAAATATGTGCCCAGGTGGATATGGCATGATTTTGTAAGCCAGTATGTAGAGAAAAGGGAACTGAAGTACAGGACTCTGGGTTCAGCTCTGCCAGTTGTCTGTCTTCCAATGAACAAAGTCCCCTCCCTATTTTAGGTCTCAGTTTCCCCCTCTAGAAGATGACAGGGTAAACCAGAGACTCTAGGTAGCTCCTTCTAGTCCTAACTTTTCAAAACACTGTGGCTCTTACGAGAAGTTCTATTACAAAAAAATGATTTGTGGTGTGTCAGAGATACTCACTGTGAGGTGGGCAACTTAAGTCCTAAGTACTAAAGTTCAATTTTCATGATGATGTTATGGAATCTTCATACATCTGAGATAAAAAGATGCTATGAAGCAAATGGATAAATGGCTTTCTAAATTGGTTTGCCTTGAATACTATTTATATTTTGTTTTTCATCCCTAGACCTCAGCCACTCTCTCTAGGGATAGTACTTCCAATATTTTCCAAATCCAGAGCTTCCAGGAAGCTTTGTGTGATGATTATAGTAAATTATCTCTTCTGCAATTTCATTCATTTTCTCTTTTCCACAACTATAACCTCTCCCTGCCACATACCAACAGAAGGATGGGTGGTTTTTCTTTCTTTAAAACTGGTGTTTAGTAGCCTAGGAAGGTACAGGGAACATACTAGAAATTCAAGACAAAATTTTTCAAGATTAAACAGGTGGGAAAAGGTTATAGCAACTAACAGAACTTTCTCTGAGCCCCCTGAACCTAGAAAATCACTGTTTGGATTCATCCACTATAAATCCAGATAAAGGAATGTGGTTCCTGGAGTGGAAAAGAGGATGGAGTTTCATGAGGTTCTTTTTTTTTAAGATTTTATTTATTTATTTGACAGACAAAGATCACAAGCAGGCAGAGAGGCAGGCAGAGAGAGAGGAGGAAGCAGGCTCCCCGCTGAGCAGAGAGCCTGATGTGGGGCTCAATCCCAGGACCCTGGGACCATGACCTGAGCTGAAGGCAGAGGCTTTAACCCACTGAGCCACCCAGGCGCCCCTCATGAGGTTCTTATATCCATAGGCCTGACTAAGTGATCAAGTGTATGGTCCCAGGTCTGGTTAGGGTCTCTAAGGTGATAACTCCCATGGTGTTTGCAGTGGATATTTGGCAGTTGGGTTTAAAGAAACTTTATGTGAGAACTCTAAAAGAATTTCATTTGGAGAAGCTCAGAATTGGAAACTTCTCCATTCATTCACCAGAAAAATCAAAGAAACGAAATGGAGAGCACCATATGAACTACTTCTTGAAGTGGTCTTGGAAGCTTGTGTAGCTTGGAGCTTGTGTATCTTTAGAGGTAGAATCAGCATGCCTTACAGTGAATGTAATGTGAGGGATGAGGGAGAGGGAGATGTCGAGGATGACACCTAGTTTCAGATTTAAGCAAATGGAATCATTTCCTGATGGTGAAATCTATCATGAGATAAGGAATTCTGCAGAAGAATAAGGGAATGATGTGGTAAGGTCTGAAGCCTGAGAACAAGAAGAAAGAAAGTCAATAGTTAAGCACATTGGAGCTGGAAAATGAGAAAATGAGACATTTGGAGACTTTAAAGGACAGAATATAGTTGCAGGGGCTGCACAGGCACTTAACTGGATTAAAATTTTCTGGGAGATGTTCCCCTTTTACAAACAGAATAGAGTAATGTTGACCGGATCCTGTTTTATCAAAGAAGCATTCTGGTAAATCACTGTATCTTGCTAATCAGAATCTTCCACTAGTGCAAATTTCCTAAGGATTAAGGCCAAACTCAGCCTGTCAGCAGGATCTTCACCATCAAAACTCAACCTACTTCATCTCCTCCTGCCATTCCTTTCTTCTGTCTCTATATTCCAGCCACATGGAATTTATTCCAATTCTCTTATAACAATGCTTTTTTTTGACTGAATGCCTTTGCATATACTATTTCCTATTCCTGAAATGTTCTTTGTGGGTTGTTTTGTTTTGTTTTGCTATAAATAAACTCCTTTGCTTCCTTTTAGATGAAAAAAAAATGTCATCTCTCCCAGGAAGGTGTACCAGACTTCCCATCCAGATGATTTGGTTGTATGGACCACTGGAATCCCACTGTCTTCTGCAAATCTCTTGATTAGAACACTGATCTCAAAATTGTAATTTGGAATTTTCTCTTTATATATCAGTTTCTTATGTACTGTTACCTCCTCAAGGGACCAAGTAGTCATATTTTTAAAATATTTTATTTATTTATTTGAAGGAGAGAGAGAGAGAGAGAGAGCGCACGCACATGAGTAAGGGGAAGAGGCAGAGGAAAGGGAGAAGCAGGCTCCCTGCTAATGCAGGGCTCAATCCCAGGACCCTGGGATCATGACCTGAGCCAAAGGCAGATGCTTAACCAACTGAGCCACCCAGGAGCCCCTAAACTTTTATTACTTTTATTATTGAGCTCGAATGTACCTCTCATACTGAAAATAAGCAATCAAAGCAGTTTAAAATATAAATATATATGCATATGACACTTAAAATAATAATACCAGATATTTGAAACTATATAGAACAAATTGGTAGTTCACTTTACCAGAAACTAGAAATGATGCATTTGCTGCAATTGGACAATAAATTTCAACTTGTACTTCCTGGCATTCAAGGCAAAACATTAAACCCATTTGGTTACACAACTTTTATTCTCTCAGAGAATATGGTTTTATCACAAAAGAACATTTGAGGCCACTAAATTTTTAAATTCTGGAATTAATCTTCAAACTAACCTGAGCTTTATTTAAATTCTTGCTCCTTTTCCTCTTGTTCTGCACCAGATATTTTACACAACTGGATATATATTCTTTAAAAATTAGTATTTTTTTTCAACCAATGAATGTTTTCAAGCATCCTATAATTTTCCCTTTCCTTACATTTCTATGCAGACCAAATAACCAGCCTAATGTTCTAGACACACTTTTTTTTCTGATGATGAATATCAATTCTGATGATGATGTGTTTTGTTTCCCCAGTGACTTGGAGAGGGAAAAATCTTGCTTTTAAACTAGACCATAATTAAAAAGAGAGAATGGAAGTTATAAGCTATATCTTGACCATATTTGATTAGAAAAATAAATGTCACTTAACAAAAAATGAAATAAAAGGACTAGTAGATTTCCAGTCAAGATAAAAGAATTAGTATGGGAATTTTCCTTTTACCACAAACAACTAGAAAACAGAAAAAATATACATGAAATAGTTGTTTTAAATATTGGATGACAGGCAAGACAAAATTGTAATACCTGACAGAAAGTTCTACAATTTGTCCCAGTTTTTTTGCATGGGGACATTTTCTGGGCATAGAGAAGGATCCCAACCAGAGTATGGTAGTCTCACAGAGTTGAGGAGAAAGGCACCAGAGTGTAGGAACACTGAGGTGGCTGGAATTTACAGGGAAGAATGCTAGGGAAGATGGAGCTCTCAAGAGAAAGAGCTTCATCAATTTACCTAGCAGTCTTTTTAAGACTGCTGCTGAACACAAAACTGTGTATACCTAGGAGACAGTCCATGAGGCATGGCAAAGAATAACTACTAGTGAGAAAACAATTACGGTAGAGCTGTAAACACATCCTAGAACTCACATAGGTTGGAAAATAATCAAGTTCTGACCAGCTAGAGTAAACATAACTCCTTGAACACTCTAGAAATTTAGTAATGAACTCAGGAAGGTCAATCTATACTGGTGGGGCTAAAGTAGCCCAAGAGTAAAAGATATTCTACATGTATGCTAGCAAAGCCTAAAAATAAATACCAAGATTTTGCTTCTGGCCATGATGGACTTCAGGAACCAATTGCCTCTCCACTACAAAAACTAGAAACTGGACATATAAAACATTAAACATATTTAACATTTAAAACACTGAAACATATAAAACTGTTTTTAGACCTTGAACAACTGGATCATTGAACTGTGATTCTTGGCTGAAGGGAAACAAATGAGAGACATGCTACAGTCTCCCTGACTTTCTATCTCGCAAAACATTCTGGATTACAGAGTAGGGAGGGTGACAGATAATAGAGCACAGTAGGCTCTTTGAGCTGAAAAGAGTTGGATTTCAGGGAGGCTGAGACAATCAGGAGTTTCAGGGGAGAGTACTGTAAAGTAGGTAGCTACACAGAAATAAAGAGCTTCAGAAATTTTCAGAGGTGTTTCCTTTACTACTAGCTGAATAATAAAATCTATATGGGTGTGCTAAAATTTTTTGAGACCAAGCTAAGTATAACTATGAAGTTGTGAGCTGCTTAATCACCAGAGTTCACATGTGAGGCATTTGAATTCTAACAAGCCAGAGTAGAGAATCTTCATTGATCACTCAGGGCATTCAGTAGAAAATCCAGAAGGACCACATCTTAAGAGTGGAGTTAAACTATCCCTAGAGTAAAAGCTGCTCTAGACATTCCCTTAAAATGCTTTCTAAAGGGACACCTGGGTGGCTCCGTTGGTTGGGTGATTGCCTTCGATTCAGGTCATGATCCCAGCATCCTGGGATCGAGTCCCACATCGGGCTCCTTGCTCACCTGGGAGCTTGCTTCTCCCTCTGCCTCTGCCTGCCACTCTGTCTGCCTGTGCTCACTCTCTCTCTCTGACAAATAAATAAATAAAATATTTTTAAAAATGCTTTCTAAAAAGCTTCAAAATGATCACACTGAATGACAGTTATTTAATCACACCAAGAAAAAATATCTTAGCGGGAGGAGCAAGATGGCAGAGGAGTAGGAGACCTAAATATCAGGTCCCAGGAGTTCAGCTGATAGTTATCAAACCATTCTGAACATCTACATACTCACAGGAGATCAAAGAGAAGAAGAGCAGCAATTCTAGGAAAAGAAAAGTGACCACTTTTTGGAAGGTAGGATATGCAGAGAAGTGAGTCCAAGGCAACATACGGGAAGAGAGACTATAGGGGGAGGGGCCGGCTCCCAGCAAGCAGTAGAGCGGCAGAGCACAAAATCAGAACTTTGAGAAGTCTGCTCCACTGAGGGACATTGCTCCAGAGGCCAAGTGGGGGGTGGAGCCCTCGTGGGGACAGTGTGGTCTGAGGACCTGCAGGGTCACAGAAAGACTGGGGGTGTCTGAGTGTTGCAGAGCTCCCAAGTATCAGAGCAGGGAAGCCGGCTGCAGAGACAGAGCCGAGCAGGGGGCTCTCAGCTTGGGGTTACCTTAAACCATGATCTGAGGCACAGCTGGGACACTGCTCTTTGAGTAGGGACCCCACAAATGGCAGATCCAGGGAGACTCACCTTCCTCCTCCAGGAAGAGTGGTGCGGGAATGTGCGAGAGGAATATACTGGGTTTGGAGACTCCAAATGGGGCTGTGCACCAGAGATAGCAACGTTCGGTCACAGGCCAGGTGAGCACGGAGTGTGGCCAGAGACCAGGGAGACAGGAGGGATTGACTGCTTATATCTGAGTGCACACTGAGGAGTGGGGTCCTGAGCTCTCAGCTCCTCCAGCCAGAAATTGGGAGGGCGCCATCGTCATTCCCATCCTCCAGGGCTCTATGAAAAGCGCTCAGGGAACAAAAGCTCCCAAGAGCAAACCCGAGCAGATTATTTAGCCTGGCCCCTGGCAAGGGCGGTGCAATTCTGCCTCCAGAAAAGACATTTGAGAATCAATGCAACAGGCCCCTCCCCCAGAAGATCAGCAAGAACATCCAGCCAAGCTCAAGTTCACTGACCAAGAAATGTGGAACTCCAGAACTAGGGGAAAGCAACACATGGGATTTATGGCTTTTTCTCCCCATGATTCCTTAGTTTTTCAAAGTTAAATTTTCTGAATTTTATTTTTTTCTTACTCTATTTTTTAAATTTTCCCTCTTTCCTATTTTAACATCTTTTTAACTGTCTCATTAATACCTTTTTAAAAATCTTTTAAAATTTTCATTGTTATAGTCATATTCTATCCCTTCATTGTATTTAACCATATTTTTTATACACATATAGGTTTTTCCTTCTTTAAAATTTTGGGATACAGTTTCTTCTAATAGATCAAAAAATACCCTAAATCTAGCACATGGCTTTGTTATAGTCTCCAGCCTGATCACATTCTTTCTTCTTTTTCTTTTCTTATTTCAACCAACTTCTAATCAATTCCTTTTTCAGAATCTTTTTTAATTTTCATCTTCACAGTCATATTCCATTCCTTCATCGTGTTTACCCTTATTTTTGTATATATGTAAGTTTTTCTTTCTTTAAAATTTTGGGAGGTAGTTTCTTCTAACAGACAAAAATACACCCAAAATCAAGTGTGTGGCTCTGTTCTATTCACCAGTCTAATATATATATATACATATATATATATATATATATGTATATGTATATACACATATATATACACGCAGGAATGTGCTGGGTTTGGAGACTCCAAACCTGCGTGTATATATATGTGTATACATATGTGTGTATACATATGTATATATACATATGTATACATATGTATATATATATGTATATATATATATATGTGGGCCTCTTGTGATTGGTTAGTGTATATCTTTCTGGGGTCACTGCTACCCTTTCAGTATTTTGTTCTCTCATTCATCTATTCTTATCTGGATAAAATGAGAAGGCGGAAAAACTCACCACACACACACACACACACACACACATAAATAACAAAAGGCAGTACCAATGGCTAGGGACCTAATCAATATGGACATTAGTAATATGTCAGAACTAGAGTTCACAATGATGATTATCAAGGTGCTAGCTGGGCTTGAATAAAAGCATGGAAGATACTAGAGAATCCCTTTCTGGAGGAATAAAATCCCTTTCTGGAGAAATAAAAAACCTAAAATCTAACCAAGTTGAAATAAAAAAAGTTATTAATGGAGTACAATAAAAAATGGAGGCTCTTACTGCTAGGATAAATAAGGCAGAAGAGAGAATTAGTAATATAGAAGATCAAATGATGGAGAATAAAGAAGTTGAGCAAAAGAGAGACAACTACTGGGTCATGAGGGGAGAATTTGAGAGATAAGTGATATTATAAGATGAAACAATTTTAGAATAATTGGTGTCCCAGAAGAAGAGGGGGGGAGAAGTTATACTGGAGCAAATTGTAATAGAGAATTTCCCTAATTTGGTGAAGGGAACAAGCATCAAAATCCAGGAGGCACAGAGAATCCCCCTCAAAATCAATAAAGATAGGTCTACACCAGTCATCTAACAGTAAAACTTACAGGTCTCAGTGACAAAGAGAAAATCCTGAAAGCAGCTAGGGATAAGAGATCTGTAACATACAATGGTAGAAATAGTAGACTGGCAGCAGACCTATCCACAGAGACCTGGCAGGCCAGAAAGGACTGGCATGATATATTCGGAGCACTAAATGAGAAAAATATGCAGCCAAGGATACTATACCTAGCTAGGCTGTCATTGAAAATAGAAGGAGAGATCAAAAGCTTCCAGGACAAACAAAAACAAAGAATTTGCAACACCAAACCAGCCCTACAGGAAATACTGAAAGGGGTCCTCTAAGCAAAGACAAAGCCTAAAAGTAACATACCAGAAAGGAACAGAGACAATGTACAGTAACACTCACCTTACAGGCAATACAATGGCACTCAATTCATATCTCTCAATAGTTACCCTGAATGTAAATGGCCTAAATGCCCCAATCAAAAGACAAAGGGTATCAGAATGATAAACAAAACAAGACCATTGATATGCTGTCTGCAAGAAACTCATTTTAGACCCAAAGACACCTCCAGATTTAAAGTGAGGGGGTGGAAAACAATTTACTGTGCTAATGGACATCAAAAGAAAGCTGGGGTGGTAATCCTTATAACAGATAAATTAGATTTTAAGCCAAAGACCATAATAAGAGATGAGGAAGGACACTATATCATACTCAAAGGGTCTGTCCAACAAGATCTAACAATTTTAAATATCTATGCCCCTAACATGGGAACAGCCAATTATATACACCACTTAATAACAAAATCAAAGGAACACACCAATAACAATACAAAAATAGTAGGGGACTTTAACACCCCCCTCACTGAAATGGATAGATCATCTAAGCAAAAGATCAGTAGGAAATAAAGGCTTAAAAGGACACACTGGACTAGACCAGATGGAGATCACAGATATATTTAGAACATTCCACCCTAAAGCAACAGAATACACATTCTTCTCTAGTGCACATGGAACATTCTCCAGAATAGATCAAATCCTGGGTCACAAATCAGGTCTCAACCAGTACCAAAAGATTGGAATTATTCCCTGCATATGTTCAGACCACAATGCTTTGAAACTAGAACTCACCCACAAGAGAAAAGTTGGAATGAACTCAAAAACGTGGAGGCTAAAAAGCATCCTACTAAAGAATGAATGGGTCAACCAGGAAATTAAAGAAGAACTGAAAAAATTCATGGAAACAAATGAAAATGAAAACACAACTCTTCAAAATCTTTGGGACACAGCAAAGGCGGTCCTGAGAGGAAAATATATAGCAATACAAGCCTTTCTCAAGAAACAAAAAAAGGTCTCAAGTACACAACCTAACACTACACCTAAAGGAGCTGGAGAAAGAATAGCAAAGAAAGCCTAAACCCAGCAGGATAAGAGAAATAATAAAGGTCAGAGCAGAAATCAATGAAGTAGAAACAAAAAGAACAGTAGAACAGATCAACAAAACTAAGAGCTGATTTTTTGAAAGAATTAATAAAACTGATAAACCCCTGGTCATACTTATCAAAAAGAAAAGAGAAAGGACCCAAATTAATAAAATCATGAATGAAAGAGGAGATATCACAGCCAACACCAAAGAAATACAAACAATTATAAGAACATAAAATGAGCAACTATCCGCCAGCAAATTTGACAATCTGGAAGAAATGGATGCATTCCTAGAGACATATAAACTACCGAAACTGAACCAGGAAAAAATAGAAAAGCTAAACAGACCCATAACCAGTAAGGAGAACGAAGCAGTCATCAATAACCTCCCAACAAACAAGAGCTCAGGCCAGACGGCTTCCCAGGGGAATTACACCAAACATTTAAAGAAGAATTAATACCTATTCTTCTGAAACTGTTACAAAAAATAGAAATGGAAGGAAAACTCCCAAACTCACTTTATGAGGCCAGCATTACCTTGATCCCCAAACCAGACAAAGACCCCATTAAGAAGGGGAATTACAGACCAATATCCTTGATAAACAAAGATGCAAAAATTCTCACCAAAATATTAGCCAATAGGATCCAACAGTACATTAAAAGGATTATTCACCACAACCAAGTGGGATTTATTCCTGGGCAGCAAGGTTGGTTCCAAATCTGCAAATCAATCGATGTGATACAATACATTAATAAAAGAAAGAAAGAACAGAACCATATGATACTCTCAGTAGATGCTGAAAAAGCATTTGACAAAGTACGGCATCCTTTCTTGATCAAAACTCCTCACAGTGTTAGGATAGAGGGTATATACCTCAATATCATCAAAGCCATCTATGAAAAACCCAGAGCAAATGTCATTCTCAATGGGGAAAAACTGAGAGCTTTTCCCCTAAGGTCAGGAACATGGCAGGGATGTCCACTCACCACTGCTATGCAACATAGTACTAGAAGTCCTAGCCTCAGCAATCAGACAACAAAAAGAAAGAAAATGCATACAAATCTGCAAGGAAGAAGTCAAACTCTCACTCTCTGCAGATGATATGATACTTTATGTGGAAAACCTAAAAGACTCCACTCCAAATCTGCTAGAATTCATACAGGAATTCAGTAAAGTGTCATAACATAAAATCAATGCACAGAAATAAGTTGCATTTCTATACACCAACAGCAAGACAGAAGAAAGCGAAATTAAGGAGTTGATCCCATTTAAAACTGCACCCAAAACCGTAAGATACCTAAGAATTAACCTAACCAAAGAGGCCAAGAATCTGTATTCAGAAAACTATAAAGTACTCATAGAAGAAATTGAGGAAGGCACAAACGTTCCATGCTCATGGATTGGAAGAACAAATATTGTGAAAATGTCTATGCTACCTAAAGCAATCTACACATTTAATGCAATCCCTATCAAAATACCATCAATTTTTCTCAAAGAAATGGAACACATAGTCCTAAAATTTATATGGAACCAGGAAAGACCCCAATAGCCAGAGGAATGTTGAAAAAGAAAACCAAAGTTGGTGGCATCACAATTCCAGACTTCAAGCTCTATTACAAGGCTGTCATCATCAAGACAGTATGGTACAGGCACAAAAAGAGACATGTAGATCAGTGGAACAGAATAGACAGCCCAGAAATGAACCCTCAACTCTATGGTCAGCTAATCTTGGACAAAGCAGGAAATAATGTCCAGTGGAAAAAAAGACAGGCTCTTCAACAAATGGTGTTGGGAAAACTGGACAGCCACACTGGACCATTTCCTTATACCACACACAAAAATAGACTCAAAATGGATGAAAGAGTTAAATGTGAGACAGGAATCCATCAAAATCCTTGAGGAGAACACAGGTAGCAGCCTCTTCGACCTCAGCTGCAGCAACTTCTTCCTAGAAACATCGCCAAAGGCAAGGGAAGTAAGGGCAAAAATGAGCTACTGGGACTTCATCAAGATCAAAACCTTTTGCACAGCAAAAGGAAACAGTCAACAAAACCAAAAGACAACTGACAGAATGGGAGAAGATATTCACAAACGATATATCAGATAAAGGGCTAGTATCCAAAATCTATAAAGAACTTACCAAACTCAACACCCAAAGAACAAATAATCCAATCAAGAAATGGGCAGAAGACATGAACAGACATTTCTGCAAGGAAGACATCCAAATGGCCAAAAGACACATGAAAAAGTGCTCAACATCCCTCGGCATCAGGGAAATAGAAATCAAAACCACAGTGAAATACCACCTCACACCAGTTAGAATGGCTAAAATTAACAAGTCAGGAAATGACAGAGGTTGGTGAGGATGCAGAGAAAGGGGACCCCTCCTCCACTGTTGGTGGGAATGCAAGCTGGTGCAGCCACTCTGGAAAACAGGATGAAGGTTCCTCAAAAACAGAGCTACACTATGATCCAGCAATCGCACTACTGGGTATTTACCCTAAAGATACAAATGTAGTAATCCGAAGCAGCATGTGCACCCGAATGTTCATAGCAGCAATGTCCACAATAGCCAAACTATGGAATGAACCCAGATGTCCATCAACAGATGAACAGATAAAGAAGAAGTGGTATATATATATATACAATGGAATAGTATGCAGCATCAAAACCCCAAAATCTTGCCATTTGCAATGATGTGGATGGAACTAGTGGGTATTATGCTAAGCAAAATAAGTCAATCTGAGAAAGATAATTATCATATGATCTCTCTAATATGAGGAATTTTAGAGGTAGGGCCAGGGGTCATAGCGGGTAGAGAGGAAAAAAATGAAACAAGATGGGATCAGGAGGGATACAAACCATAAGAGACTCTTGATCTCAGGAAATAAACTGAGGGTTGCTGGGAGGGAAGGGATAGGGTGGCTGGGTTATGGACATAGGGTAGGGTATGTGCTATGGTGATTGCTGTGAATTGTGTAAGCCTGGTGATTAAATGGTGATTAAAGCCTGGTGTGTAAGCAAATAACACATTATATGTTAATTTTAAAAAATTTTAAAGACACTAAAAATCATAAAATCGCAATATACAGCCTACAATAAAACATGATTAGACATGCCTTAGTTGTACTAGCAGGAAAACATGGCAAATAAACTAGAGAAAAATAACTCAATAGTGAAAGATACAGAAATGACTGAAATCAAGCTACGAGAAAGTAAACACAGCTATTATAACTAAATTCAAATATTTGAGAGCCAAGTTGAACTCAGTAAGGAGAAAAGTGAGCAATGTTTAAAAAGGAAACAAATAGGGGTCTCACATCTAAACTGGCATTCTGAGGAGTTCTATGGACCTCTTCCCCAGTAAACATGCATACTGGTGAAGATTATATTTTTAAAATGCCATTTAAGGGCACGTGGGTGGCTCAGTGGGTTAATCCTCTGCCTTCAGCTCAGGTCATGATCTCAGGGTCGTGGGATCGAGTCCCGCATCGGGCTCTCTGCTCAGCAGGGAGCCTGCTTCTTCCTCTCTCTCTGCCTGCCTCTCTGCCTACTTGTGATCTCTGTCAAATAAATAAAATCTTTAAAAAAAATGCCATTTAAAATTTCTGTAAATGGCTGTGAGGGCATTCAACAAATGAAGTAACATATATTCGAGAAAATAAATGAAACCTCAGTGAAAACAGAGTGAGTCTGTGGTGTGTGAGCCAAGACTCATTCTTCCCCTCTTTCTCCCAGTTGAGGGTAACAGTGGCTCCACTCTGACTGGGTGTGGGCTAGATGACAGGGATCCCTCTCTCTTCAGCTCCCATTCAAAGGAAATGGTATCTTACTGGGAGGAGCAGGCTACCAGCATTTCTCATCTTGTTCAACTCCAGCTTGTAGCAGCTTATTTTCTGTTGAGTGTGGCTGAGAGTTCATGGCCTCTAACCAGTCCTGACTCAGGACTCTACCCCAGGAATGGCATACCAAGGATACTAGGACCACAACTGCCCTTCCCCCAGCCTGCTTGTAGGGCAGAGGATCCACATCAGGAGAATCAAGCCAAGGAGAACAGAGGCTGCCATTCTTACCCAGCACCCTGTTAACAGAGCATGGCTATTACTCTTGCTCCCAGCTCCACAGCAATGGCTCAAAGTATAGCTAACAAGTCAATAGTGAAAATAAAATGGAATTATTTTTTAAGACAACTAATCCAAAAGATGTTAGAGAATGAGGAAAAACACAACGAATGGGTAAGACAATTATTAAAGAAGTAGCAAGATGGTAAAGTTAAACTCAAAATATAGTTTAGTTACAATTATCAAGACAGATAATCCCATTAAACTTGAATGGCCTAAAACACTCTAAATAAAAAGCAGAGATTTTCAGACTTTGTAGAAAAGAAAGCCTAAATTTTGGACTGAATACAATATATCCATTTGTAATATAAGGACACATATGCTGAAAGTTAAAGAGTGGAAAATATATACCATGCAAACACTAAGTATAAGAAAGATGGAGCACCTGTATAAATATCAAATGGAGTCAACTTCAGAAAAGTAAGATTATCAAGGACTAAGATGGATATTTCATATAATAATGAAGCCAATTAATTAAGAAAGCTCCATAATCTTTTTTTAAATACTTTTTATTATTTATTTGTTTGACAGACAGAGAACACAAGTAGGCAGAGAGGCAGGCGGGGGGGCGCGGAGCAGGCTCCCTGTTGAGCGGAGAGCCTGACACGGGGCTCGATCCCAGGACCCTGGGATCATGACCTGAGCCGAAGGCAGAGGCCTAACCCACTGAGCCAACCAGGTGCCCCAAGAAAGCTCCATAATCTTAAATGTATATTCATATAATAGCAGAGCTTTGAAATACAGGAAGAAAGAACTGACAGAACCGAAAAGATAGAAAAGTGGACAGTTATTGTTGATGATAAGATAAACTCTTTGTGGGACGCCTGAGTGGCTCAGTGGGTTAAGCCTCTGCCTTCGGCTCGGGTCATGATCCCAGGGTCCTGGGATCGAGCCCCATATCGGGCTCTCTGCTCAGTGGGGAGCCTGCTTCCTCCTCTCTCTCTGCCTGCCTCTCTGCCTACTTGTGATCTCTGTCTGTCAAATAAATAAATAAAATCTTATAAAAGATAAACTCTTTGTAATTGTTGAAGCAATAGAAAGAATCAATAGGGAAGTAAATGACCTGAACAATACCACCAAACCAACCTGTTAATTCTAACTAACAACAAGAGAATACAGATACTTTTCAAGTACATATAGATCAGTGACCAAGATAAATGATATGCTGGAGCAGAAAACAAAACAAAACATTTCCAAGTCAAATTTTAATTACTGAGACTCTACAGAGTGTGTTCCTTGACTATGGTGAAATTAAATTAGAAATCTAAAACAGAGTCTGAAAAATCCCAAAGTATTTGGAAATTAGGCAACATAGCAAAAAAAAGTTAGGTTAACCAACACATTAAAAAAGGAATTCAAAGATATTTTGATAGAGATATAAAAATGCAACACATCAAAATTAGTGGGAAGCAGCTAAAGTGCTACTCTGACATAAAATAATAGCATTAAATGTTTATGTTAGAAGAGTTCGAAGGTGTCAAATTAATGTCCTAAATTTCGACCTGTAGAAAAATTATAACAATTTAAACTCAGATAAGCAGGAGAAAAGAAATAATTAAGATAGTATTCTAAATCAATTAAATGGAAGAAAGAATTAATGCCAAAAGGTGGCTCTTTGAATATGTCAATAAAACTGAAAAATATCTAGTTAAACTGATCAGGAAGAAAGAGAAAAGACATTAATTATCAGTATTAGAAATGAAAGAGTGAAGATCACTACATATATTCAAACATGAAAAGAATAATAAGGGAATATCAGGGCAACTTAATGCCAATACATTCAGCATTTTAGATTAAATGGACAAATCCCTGGAAAGAAACAAATACATAAGCCTCACTCAATAATAAATAGATAACCTATATATATCTATCCATATTTATCACATAAATTTAAGTTGCATTGAAAAACCTCCCCAAATTCCAAATCTCAATAGTTTCACTAGCAAATTCTACTGAACATTCAAGGAAAAAACGATACTGATCTTAGACATACTGTTCCAGAAACTAGACAAGAGGACAGTCATTTAATGAAACCAGCAATACTCTGACATCAATACCAGATAAAGACACTACAAGAAATGAAAAACTATAAAACAATATTCCTTATGAAAATGGGTATAAAAATCTTTAAAAGAATCTTAACAAGCCAAATACAGTAATATAAAGAGGATAATACATCATGACCAAATAAGGTTTTTCTTAGTAATATAAAATCAATTTACCAACTGAAAAAAACAATATAATTTATCACATTACCAAAATAGAGGGGGAAAAAAACCAAATCTTTTTCACAATAGATGCAGAAAATGTACCTGATAAATTCCAACACTAACTCACGTTAAAAGTTCTAAGCAGGCAGTGACTAGGGAGGATCACCCTCAAAATAATAAAGGGCATCTACAAACAACCCCATAGCAAATATTATACTTAATGGTGAAAGGCTGAATGCTTCCACCCTAAGATCAGGAACAGAGAAGAGAGTTGTTTCTCATCACTTCTAATAACATTGTTCTTGAGGTCCTAGTCAATGCTTTGAGGCAAGAAAATGAAGTAAAAAAAGAGTAGATAACAGAATGAAATAAGTAAAAAAATATTTTCTTCATAGATGACATGATTGTGGACATTCACCAAGAAAGTGACTAGAACTAATAAATGAATTTAGAAATGCTCCATGATACACAGTTAATTTACAATAGACAATATACAAAATTAAATTCTTATCTATAAGCATCAAATTATCTGAGGTTGAAAATTAGAAATACCAAGAATAGCATCATGAATAGGGAAATCTATAAATCTTGACTCTGAGAAATTAAAGCAGACTAAATAAGATGCAATGCCGTTAAGCTATCAATCCTCCCCAAATTGATCTATAGATTCCATGCAATCCCACCTATTAAAATCCCAACAGATTTTCTGTAGCACTTTAGAAGCTAATTCTAGTATTTACATAGAAATAAAATTCAGTTGGATCAGCTAAAGCAATTCTGAGAGAGAACAATATTGGAGGAATTGGACTACTAAATTTTAAGAATTACCACGAAGCAACTGTAAACAAGGCAGTATATTATTGACAAATGGATCAACTTACAAATTAGTAGAGCAGCTGCTGATTGTGTTTGGCAAATGCCCTGAGTAGGGCTATTTGCACTGGGCAAGTCAAGTCAAAAAAAAGATAAGCCATGTGAGTGGGGTCTTCCTGGGAGCTGCCAAATGACAATTCTCTGGGAATGGGGCTTTTGATGATTTCCAACTCACCACCATCACCACCATCACCACCACTCCCAACTCCCCAGTTTCTGCTAGGCTTCTGATTTTCACCATGATTGCAGGATTGGCTTTCAAGGTCACACATTAGACCAGATGGACCTAATAGGTATATATAGAACGTTCCATGAAAAACAGTGGCATATACATTCACCTCAAGTGTGCATGGAACATCTTCCAGGATAGATCACATGTTCAGCCACAAAATGAGTCTCAATAAACTCAAGAAGACTGAAATCATATCATGCATCTTTTCTGATCACAATGGTATGAACCTGGAAGTCATTTTTAAAGAAGTTATCAGAATAATCATTTTGACTGCATTCACTAGTAACTTACTCAGATAATAATGAATAAATGATGATCTCGTTGCAATTACTTTTGTTAAGATGGTATAGCCCTATTACAGAGAGGCTTTTCACCGTAACCAAGTAAAATAGATATGCTTTTACAATTGTCTTTACTATCAGTGACGCTCTTTTTGGAACCCTCTTACCCCTCTGCCTTCCACTACACTACACTATCATATTCGCCCATCTATCACTTGAACAATTCTCCCTCCACTTCCTTCTAGAGCTCCTCTTCCTCCTTCTAAAACTTTAGTATTTCCCAGGGCTCTGTTCTCAACTATGTAGTCATAATTGATCGTCCTCACTTCCATGCTTCACTTAACCACCTGTAAGTTGTGAATCCCAGATCTATACATTGAGCCACAGTCTTTCTTTTGGGCTACACAGAGTATTCAGCTATTCACTAACCTTTCTTCCTAACTTTTCTGTAGGAATGTAAAATGCAACCTGCCTAGAACTGAACTGATCATTCATTTCCTTCACCCCAAGCCCTGGACATGATCTGATGGATCAATAGATCCAGCCTATCAAAACACTCAATGAGATGGCCTCAAGCAAACACATGCTAATTGATCAGAACAATAATAAGAAAACTTTTCCAGAAGCCATATCCCGATGATCACCCCACAACCGAAGGCTGAAATAACGGTTAGTACTATGGATGGGACTAACAATGCTTCAAGGCAAGCTAAGCTGGGTAAAGGAATGTGTGATTATGTGCTTGACAATGAATGATATATCTGAGGAAGACTGTAGCGATTATCTGATATGACCTTTAGTGCATGAGGCAATAGAGAGGTCAAGAAACAGATTCAGAGTCACAATGCTAGTTAATAGAAAAGAGTCTCTAAGAGTCCTAACTTTTGGGATGGTGCCATTTCTACCTCATATTCATTCATTCTGTGACAAAACAGTTGTTTTATACAATGGCTGTGTATGGGCCATACCGAGGGGACACTGAATGGGGAAGCATATACCATAGAAAAGGTGAAAGGAACATTTACCTGAAATCATCAGGGTTCAGTCTTTGAAGAAAAAAATTGTCTTCATCCTTTGGTACGCAGAAGTAGAAAAACACCCAAACTACTTAGAACCCAGCCAAGCAGGGGTGGGGGTGTTACTTAATCATTTGGTTGAAGGTATGTTTTTATTGCAAGTTATTGCAATAAAAATATTTAAACTAATTTGGGCAGCTAATGAGCTAAAGTCTGTAAAAAAAATAAAAATATATATGCCATTAAAAGATCAGGCTCAATAAAAAAAAAACAAGGCCTCGGCTTAGCTTCCTTCACCTTGTGGGACTGCTCAGTTCTGCCGAAAGGAGGAGCTGTATGCAAATGAGCAGTTACTCAGCGGGCTCACTTGTGTTTAGCCAGGGCTATTTCATCATTTTGGGTTCTCAGGACAGAAAAACGCTTACAAAGCAAGTCAAATGATTAGATGCAAGGTTCTGGCTGAACAGTTCATTTAATCCATTTATGCAATGACTATAATTTGCACTTTGAGGTTTCCCTGAAATCAGATACAACAACCATGTGCCCCAGAGGGACTGGAGCCCAATTCGCCCACCAGCTAACTGCATACCAAGTAGGAGCAGCACACAGAGGGGGCCTACAGGGCTTCAAAGCTGAACTCCCCCCTGAAAACATCTGTACACTGGGTCTGAGACTCGTAGGGTGCAGAATTCTCCTAGGAGTTGCCCAAAAGCGTAGGCTAGAAAGGAATTAGTGGAGAATCCCAAGATTCCTCTTGGGAATTTAAGAGGACGGCCTCTTAAATATCATCACTTTGTTTCTTCTTACCCCCGCCCAACCCCTTTACTGGCTGCGAAGGCTCTATTTCCACAGGCTGCTGAGCAATGGACTGAATAGAAGTGAGCTGGATTAGCAAAGGAGCGACATATGTGCCTAAGCCAAATACTTAGAGCATCTCTCATCTGGTCCTCAAAAACACCCTAGGAAGTCAGGAGAATTAATATCTCTATTTTACAGATAAGGACACAAAGTCTCCAAGAAGTGAATGGCCCTGTCCACAATCATGCAGCCTTTTGTTTTTAAGATTTTATTTATTTATCTGACAGAGATCACAAGTAAGCAGAGAGGCAGGCAGAGAGAGAGGAAGGGAAGCAGGCCTCCTGCTGAGCAGAGAGCCCGATGCGGGGCTCGATCCCAGGACCCTGGCATCAGGACCTGAGCCGAAGGCAGAGGCTTCAACCCACTGAGCCACCCAGGCGCCCCTAGGCAGCCTTTTTCACTCACTCCCCAACTCTAACTTTCCTGTGCCCTCCATGTATTCTGATGACATCATTAGTTTGCCTCATAATATCTTACGTGTGTGCATGTGTGTGTGTGTGTGTTCTTCTGGGAACCTTCTGAAAGCAGGGTGTGTTTCCACTGATCATTGGCTCTCAGGTGCCCAACAAAAGGGCTGGTACAGAGGAGATTCTTATTAATAATGGTTGGTCTGAGGTGAAATTCATCTGTTTTAAACTTATTTTAACTGAAGTAAGTTTGTAAGTCTTACTTGTACTAACTCGGTGGACACAACTCAGTGGCATTTAGTATCTTCACACTGTTGTGCAACATCAGTGCTGTCTAGTTCCAAAGCACTGCAGTCAACCCAGGAGGAAACCCCATACCCATTAAACAGCTGCCTTCCATGTCCCTCTCCCAGAGCCCTTGACAAATACCATACTGCTTTCTATCTCTGTGGGCTCGATTTATCTATTCTAAATATCTCAATAAATGGAATTATATAATATGTGACCCTTTATGTCTGTTTTTTTTTCCACTTACCCTAATTTTGTTGAGGTACATCCGTGTCATAGAATGTTGTGTTAGGCTTCTCCAGAGAAACAAGCAATGGAGATATACATCTATATCTCTTATCTATCCATCCATCCATCTAGATTTCTTATGAGAAATTGGCTCAAGGAATTGTGGAGGATGAGAAGTCTCATGATCTGCTGTCTGTAAGCTGGAGACCCAGGAAAGATGGTGGTCTAATTCAGTCCAAGTCCAAAGGCCTGAGAATCACAGAACCCTATGGTGTAAGTCCCAGCCCAAGAACAGGAGAAGACTGATGTCCCAGCTCTCACAGTCAGGCTGAGAAGAGGGAATCATCCCTTCCTCCACATTTTTCTCTGTTTAAGCCCTCAATGACAATACCTACTCACTTCGGGCAGAGCAGTCTCCTTTACTTAGTCTGCGGATTCAGACGCTAATCGCATTTGGAAACACCTTCACAGACACCTGGAAATAATGTTTAACCAACTCCCCCAGCATTCCGGTAACCTAGTCAAGAAGCCACACAAAATTAACTATCACAAATGTATCAGTACTTCAGCCCTTTCTGTGGCCAAATAATATTTCGTTGTATGGATAGATCACATTTTGTTTATTCATTCATCCAGTGATAGACACTTGGGTTGTTTCCAAATTTTGGGTACTGTGAATAGTGCTTCTAAAAATGTTTTTGTACAAGGACATGTTGGAATGCCTGTTTTTTGTTATTATGGGTATATATCTAGGACAGGAATTGCCGAGTTGTATTTTAACTCTAAGTTTAACACTTTAAGTAAGCACAAAACTTCCAAAGTGGCTGTAGCATTTTACATTCACACCAGGAATGAATGAGTTCCAATTTCTCCAGTCTCGCTAACCACTGTTATTTTCCATTTATATATATAATATATATAGGTGCATGGGTGGCTCAGTTGGTTAATCATCCAACTCTTGGTTTTGGCTCAGGTCATGAACTCATGGGTCATGGGATCGATCCCTGCATCAGGCTCTACCCTCAGCAGAGAGTCTGCTTGAAAGATTCTCTCCTTCTGTCCCTCCCCCCCAAATCAATAAATCGTTATATATACACATATATATAACATTCATATATATATATACACACACACACACACATTCAATTGTGTGTGAAGTGATATTTCATTGTAATTTTGATTTGCATTTCCCTAATGACTAATGATTTTGAGCATCTTTCATATGCCTATTAGCCACTTATAGATCTTCTTTGGAGAAATGTCAAGTTCTTTGCTCATTAAAGTCTTTTTTTCTTGTCATTGAGTTATAGGAGTTTTTAATGTATTCTGGAAAATCAATCCTTATCAGATAATATTTTGTAAATATTTCCTCCCATTTTTGAGGTTGTCTTTTCCCATCCTTAATAATGTCCTTTGAGGGGCGCCTGGGTGGCTCAGTGGGTTAAAGCCTCTGCCTTCGGCTCGGGTCGTGATCCCGGGGTCCTGGGATCGAGCCCTGCGTCAGGCTCTCTGCTCTGCGGGGAGCCTGCTTCCTTTCCTCTCTCTCTGCCTGCCTCTCTGCCTACTTGTGATCTCAGTCTGTCAAATAAATGAATAAAAATCTTTAAAAAAATAATGTCCTTTGATTGTACAAAGTTTTTAATTTTAATATATCTGGTTGTTTTCTCTTATTGTTTGTGCTTTTGGTGTCATATATAACAACTTGTTACCAAACCTAAGATCATTAGGTTTGCTTTCATCTCAGAGTTTTGTAGTTTTAGTTCTTACATTGCATTCAAAAACATCTAACTTCATTCTTTTGCACGTGGATTTACCTACTTATCTAACTTAACTATTTTTTTTCTCTGTATGATTCAAATTACTCTCTAGTGTCCTTTCATTTCAGCCTGAAGAACTCCCTTTAGCTTTTCCTACAAGCGGTCTAGTGATGAACTCTCTCAGTTTTTATAGGATAATGTCTTCATTTCTCCTTTATTTTTTGAAGGGTAGTTTTTCCAAATATAGATGTACTTATTGATGGTTTTTGCCCAGCATTTTAAATACATAATCTCACTGTATCTCATTTCTTCTGGCCTTCATGGCTTCTGATGAGAAATTGAATGCTAATATTATTAAGTGCCCTTTGTATATAATTAGTCATTTCTCTTGCTGCTTTAAAAAAATTCTTTCCTTGACTTTTGACAATTTGATTATAATGTGTCTTGGTGTGAATATTTTGAGTTTATTCTGTTTGGATTTTGCTGAGCTTCTTGGATGTGTAGATTTGTGTTTCTCATCAAATTCAGGAAGTTTGACTCTATTTCTTCAAATATTCTTTCTGCTCCTCTTTCCTCTGTGACTTATTATGCCTATGTTGTTATGCTTGATTGTATTCCACAGTTCTCTTAGGTTTTGTTCATTTTTCTTTATTCTTTTATCTTCCTGTTCCTCAGACTGGATAATTTCAAATGACCCATTTTTTAAAAGATTTTATTTGTTTATTTGACAGAGAGCACAAGTTGGGGAAATGGCAGAGGGAAGGGAGAAGCAGGATCCCTGCTAAGCAGGGAGCCTGATGTGGGGCTTGATCCCAGGACCTGGGATCATGACCTGAGCCAAAGGCAGATACTTTATAACTATATAACTGAGCCACCCAAGCACCCCTCACATGACCTATCTTTAAGTCTATTAATGCATTCTTCTGCCTGCTCAGATCTGCTGTTTTGCCCTCTAGTGAATTTATCATTTCAGTTATACTTCTCAGCTCCAAAATTTTTATCCAGTTACTTTTTAAAATTTCTATCTCTATTGATATTCTTTATCTGATGAAAAATCATTCTTCCAGTTTTCTTTCATTCTTTGTCAGTGATTTCCTTAGCTCTTTGAAGATGTTATCTAAGAAAGGCGATTTAAAGCCTTTGTCTGTTAAGTCCAGTGTCTTGGCTTCATGATGGACAGCTTCTCCTAGGGTTCGTCGTCGCTGCTTATTGCGCATTGTGGCTGTTTGCTTGTCTAATACTTTTTCTACACTATGTAAAGTCTTATTCTTGGCATGTGTTGTCACTGAGGTCTGTGTTCTGTGAGCTTAATGGTCAGCTTGTATTTTGAAAGTTAACATAAACACCTAAAGGTGTTTAGAGACCAACACACACACACACACACACACACACACACACACACACACGAAGGAAAACAGAAGAAAAAAATATTCTCTTAGTCTGCAGACTGACTCTTTATAGGGCACTTCAGTGCTCAGACAGGCTGTTTACAACTCTGCCCTTGCCTTCACTTCCTGTTGGTGCAGAATCTGACAGCCAATTAAAAGGAAAATCTTGGTATTTTCTCAGTCATTTTCTGAGAGAATGCTCAGTCTTGTATATGCAGGTCACCATTATAACAACATTATATCTTAAGGCTTGAATATAATCTTTTCTTTTAATTTTATTTACTTATTTGACAGACAGAGATCACAAGTAGGCAGAGAGGCAGGCGGGGGGGGGGGCGGGAAGCAGGCTCCCCACTGAGCAGAGAGCCCGATGCGGGGCTGGATCCCGGGACCCGGGGATCATGACCTGAGCCGAAGGCAGAGGCTCCAACCCACTGAGCCACCCAGGCGCCCCGAGTATAATCTTCTTTAACTTGATTTTCTCTCCTTTGGGGGTGAGGTTCTAATTTCCAGGCATATTGGGGCATTCCCACCATCATGGCTTTGGTGGAGATACCCCCACAAGGGAGCTCCCCCAAGCTGGAATCATGTGCCTGTGGCTCTACTGGTCTAATGTCTCGTGGACAGTCCCACTTCCACAGCTTTAATGTGAGGGCTCTGCCCCACATTACTGGGTGGTGTCATCTGACCTGCTGAAACCCAAGCAATGGTGCCCCCTTCTGAAACTGAGTGGGCAAATTTAATGATCTCTGAATCACCTCTGGGGTCCTTCTTCCTTAGTCTTGAATAACTTTATGGTCCCATCCTACAAAACCTTGTAAGTCTGACAGCCTTTCTTCATTTCTTCCTGTCTCCTTCCTCTTCAAGTTGGTTGTTTTCCTACTGGGATGGTTGGTTAAGTTCATGGTTCACACCTATACTAATTTTCTTATCAAAGCATCACTTGGCCACATGCTTAGTGTTCTCTTCTGAACATGCTTTCTCATTTTTTACATATGATCAGGCTGAGAATTTTCCAAATCTTTTATATCTGCTTCACTTTTGATTCACAATTCAACCTTTAAGTCTTTCCTCTCTTCTTGCACTTTACAATAAGCATTCGAGTGAAGCTAAGCCTCACCTTCAACACTTTGCTTAGAAACAGCTTCAGCCAAAAACTCAACTTCATCACTCACAACTCACAACTTCTTCCTTCCATAAAATGTTGGAACATGAACACACAAGTTCTTTGCCATGTTATACTAAGGATTGTCTTTCCTCCATTTTTCAATAACGTGGTTCTCATTTCTGAGACCTAATCATAATGGCCTTTACCATCCATAATTCTACGAACATTTTGTTTACAACCACTTGGGTTTTCTCTAAGAAGATTGAGGCTTTATCTATAAGCTCTCCTCTTCCCTGAGCCCTCACCAGGCTTGCTTTTAACACTCCAACCAGAGCAGTGTAGGGCTTTTCTTAGCAAAGAACCTTCAAACTCTTATAGCCTCTACCCATTTCCCAGTTCCAAAGCTCTTTCCACATTTTCAGGTATTTGTTATAACTCCACCCCTACTTTTGAGGGCCAATTTTCTGTCTTAGTCCATTGAAACTGCTATTACAAAATATTCAGCAGCTTATAAGCAACATAAATTTACTGTTCACTGTTCTGGAGGTTGGATGCCCAGGATCAGGGTCAGGCAAGGGCTTTCTCCTAGGTCGCAGACTTCTCTTTGTGTCTTTGCTTGGTACCAGGAGCAAGGGATCCCTCTGGAACCTCTTTCAACAAGCACTGATCCCACTCCTGAGAGCTCCCCTTCATGACTTAAGTACTTCTCAAAAGTCCCACTTACTAATATCATCACCTTTGGGTGTAAGGATTTCAATATATGAATTTTAGGGGGACACAAACATTCATACCATAGCAGGCCCAAATAGCGAATCTGAGCAGGCAGAAGACAGGATAGAAAAACTGGAGATATGTCAGTTGAGATTATGTAGTCTGAGGAACAGGAAAAAAATAATTAAGAAAAAGGAGGAGAGCCTCAGAGATCTGTGCAAAATCAAGCATACCAGTGTATGCACAATGGGAGTCCCAGAAGGAGAGGACAGGGAGAAAATAGCAAAAAGAATGTATGAGGAAACAGTGGTTAAAATCTTCCCATATTTGATAAAATATAATCTATACATCCAAGAACATCAAAGAACTCCAAATGAGAAAAACTCAGAGATATCAAAATCAAATTGTCAAAACCTAAAGACAAAGTGGATGATCTGAAAGCAACAAGAAAAGCAGCCCACTACAAGAGATCCTCAATGAGATTAAGAACTGATGTTTAACACAAATCATGGAGCTCGAAGGACAGAAGGGTGACATAATTAAAGTGCTAGGGGAAACAACTCACTGTCAACCAAAAATTTTATATACAGCAAGACTGTCCTTCCAAAATGAAGGAGAGGAGTGCCCGGCTGGCTCACTGGGTTGAGGGTATGACTCCTGATCTCAGGGTCATGAGTTCAAGCCCCACATTGGGCATGGAGCCTACTTTAAAAAGAATGAAGGCGAAATTAAGATATTACCGGATAGAAATCTAAAAAAATTCACTGCTAGCAAAACTACCCTATTATGAATCCTAAAGATAAGTCCCTCATTCAGGGAGAATGAATCGAGCTGTACAGAGAAGTTTTTTATGCTACTAAAATTAAGTGGGTAGAAATCCAAATGAGATTTTTATAAATTAGCATGTTAATTGTAATCCCAAGGACGACCACTGAGAAAATAATTTAACAATGTAGTGTAATTAAAAGCAAGGTCTCAAACACATATTTACACAGCAATGTTTATAACAGCATTAAACAAAGTGAATATAGTATAAAAAAATGGAAACGACCCAACTTCCCATTGACATCTGAATGGATAAACAAAACCTGGTGTGTTTTTGTGTGCACACACACAATGGAGTATTATTCATCCCTAAAAAGAATGAAGTACTGATGTGTGCTACAGCATGGGTAAAACTTGAAAATATTATGCTAAGTGAAATACGCCAGACACAAAAGGACAAATATTGTATGATTCTACCTCTGTGAGGTTCATAGATAAGCCAAGTTTAGAGATACAGAGAGTAAAAACGTGGTTGCTTGGGGCTAGGAATGGAGGAATGAGGACTTACCATGTAATGGCTCTGGGCAGTGTGTGAGAGCATCCAGGATACAGCCAAAATGCTTGGGGAATTCTCTCACTTTGGGAGTCTCGGTAGGAAGCAGTGCTGTCTCCCAGCATCCCAGACTGCACCTGTCCTTGCAGCTAGAGTGAGGGCAAGTGGTCTGGGCACCACGCATCAAACACTCCAGTCCCACAGCAGTGAGACGGAGAGGCACATTCTCCCTGGCGGTGGTGACAGTTACGGGAAGCTCAAGCACCTAGGGTAGCAGGGGCACACTTCAGTGTGCTTGGGGACAACAGCAAAAACAGTCTTCTCAGTTGATCACTTCTGCAGTGAGATTTCAGCCCTTGCTCCTGGCTATGCAACCCCAAACCCGGCTCTCCAGCCCTCTCTGTGATTCTGGGATTACCCAGTAAACATCCCGCAACATTCCTTCTGATTTCAGAGAGTCAAAGAGTTTGCTTCTGCTGGGGTCTGGCACAGTGGAGGGATAAGGGAGTTGGGGCAGAGAACGGGAGATGTGCCTGAAAAGGGGAAGAGGAAGAAAAGAGAGCGAACATTGATCAAGGTCTTACTCAATACCAGGTGAACTGAACTCTCACGAATCTCTCGTGTTCATTCTACGGCCCCCACCGACACCGTGAAATAGGTATTAGTATTCCCATCTTACGTAAGAAGAAACCAAAACTCAGGGTTAGGAAGGGAGCTGCTCATAAGCATACTTAATTGGTCAGGATTTGAACCCAGTATGTCTGACTCCAACACTCAGGCATTCCTTTATACCAGTGTTTGTTTTTATTTTGTAAAGATTTTATTTATTTATTTGAGAGAGAGAGAACGTGAGAGAGAGCACGAGCAGTGGCAGAGAGAGAGGGAGAAGCAGGCTCCCCACTGAGCAGGGAGCCCGATGCGGGGCTCGATCCCAGGACCCCAGAGCCAAAGAGACACTTAACCATCAGAGCCACCCAGGTGTCCCCATACTGGTGTTCTTTAACTGTTGTTTCACGGGGTTCTGTCTGAGGGCACGGGGCTGGGAAGACGGTAGGCAGGCTGAGCCAGGTGGATGCGCGCCAGGCCCCACTTCGGTCTCCACGGGGGCGCCTCTGATTTGTGTATCTTATACGGCGCAGTTTTACTTAGGATTTAGATTTTGAAAAGTAAAATACTCATGGTTTGAGAAAACAGCCCTCCCTGGTCACTTACATGTGCTGCTTCCTCAGCCTAAACACTCCCTCTCCTCCCCTGACACTTGGCTGACAGCCTCTTAGGGTCTCAGTGGTACCACTCGTGCTCGTGAATGCCCAGCCCAGGCAGGAGTCCCCTGCCTTCTCAAACTCTGGGCCTCCTGGCGACTGTACTTACTTTTCCCAATCACTTAGCTAATTAACACCTGTCTTCCCCACTAGATGACAAGCTCCCCAAGGGCAGGAACCACGCCCGTGTGGCTCACTGCTCTGGTCCCAGCACACAGCGCTCTCCCTGGCAGGCAGCCGATGCCCCCAACACGGTTGTGAAGCGCCTAGATGACCGGCCCGTGGGATCCGTCACTACGGTGGGACTGGTTTGTGTTGTAGCAAATTCTCCCCTCCTTACCCCAGAAGGATGGCTGAAGGTGGGGTCAGGCCCTCTGGGAAACGCAGGTCCCGGGAAGCAGGTGCGCCGGCACTCTTCAGCGTGCTTGCTTGCATCCCGGTATCAGCCTCTCCCCCTGCCCTCATTTAGAGCTCCATTCTGCTCCCTGGGACTAGCTCATCGCTGGACCCTTCCCCGCCTTTTAGTACCAGTTAACACGCGGTGCTTTGTTTTTCCGGAAATCCGGCTGAAATGCAACAGTTGCAGTCGAGGCTGAATTCAGTTAATGGCACAGGCGGTCAGAGAGCAGGTCGGTCTGGGGCTTGGCCACCACCCTTGTTACGTGGAACCCTTCGGACCAGTTACTGCCTCTAAGGAGCCTCCAGGCTTCTGCTACTTCGGGGGCAGAGGGCTGCCGTCCTGGCTCACAGCTCGTGGGTGGGTGTCACGCAAAGGGAGCGCAGGACGCTCCACACCAGTGCCTTGTGTAAAATACCCCGGAGCCTGGCAGTCTCGGGAGAGGTCAGCGTCATGCATCGGGCCCGGCCAGCTGAAGGTACTCGACATGCTGCTCTCCGCCAGCATCTCCTAGGGGGCTCTCCCTGGCAGATGCAAGAGGGAGGACTGCTCTAAGGGCTGCTGGCCAGAGGTGTGGCTGTGACGAGTGCTCATTACAGGATCTCTCCAAAACTCGGCTTCGCCCTGCTCATCTCAACCGTGACTGAGGGCGGAGGAGATGAGGCACCTGTCACGGGGTCCATGCTCGGCTTGGAGTGTTGAGAAACCGGAGGGCTTGCCAAGAAAATGTCAAGGAGTTTCCCCACCCCTTTCTTCCTTTTCTGACTTTGCTCAGGAGGAAATTCCTAAGGGAAGCTGGCGGGGAGGAAGGAAGGGGGAGTACAGTGCTGGGCTGAACTCACAGACGCGGGGTCAGCCAGCCCTGGCTTACATTCCCAGCCTTGTTACTGATAAAGAACTACTGGACAAGTCACATCATTTTGGAGTTTTACTTTCCTCATCCAAAACATGAGTGTGGCTCTATTTCTTAGCCCTGCTATGGGCACTACATTAAAAAAACTTTTACCAGGGGCACCTGGGTGGCTCGGTGGTTAAAACCTCTGCCTTCCGCTTGGGTCATGGTCCCAGGGTCCTGGGATCGAGCCCCACATCAGGCTCTCTGCTCAGCAGGAAATCTGCTCCCCCCGCTCTGCCTGCCTCTCTGCCTGCTTATGATTTCTGTCTGTCAAATAAATAAATAAAATCTTTTAAAAAAAACTTTTACCAGGGGGTGCCTGGGTGGCTCAGTCGTTAAGCATCTGCCTTCGACTCAGGTCATGATGCCAGGGTTCTGGGATCAAGCCCCATATCAGGCTCCCTGCTCAGTGGAGAGCCTGCTTCTCCCTCTCCCTCTGTCTGCTGCTCTGCCTACTTGTGCTCTCTATCTCTCTATCAAATAAATAAATAAAATCTTTAAAAAACAAAAACAAACAAACAAACAAAAAACTTTTACTGGGCCTAGCAAGGTGCCTGGTATAAACGAAGTACTCAACAAATGTTAGTTTCCATCCCATGTCATAGGCCCAGCTTGTTAGGCAAAGCAGGTCTTTGGCTCAGGTGAAAGACAGCACGTAGGTGTCCTTCCCCCACAGGCAGTTGCTACGACGGATGGTGCAGCTACCGCAGGAGATCATTTGACATCATCTCTGCCACTCCTCTCGACTTTTCCACCAGTCCCCACTTTCTCGATACTTTTTTAGGCAAGTCTGGCCTTCCCATCACTTCCTAATGCAGGTCCCTAAAGGACCAAAATCCCAAAAGGAAAACATCAGACGGGACTTTAATATTCTCTGAATTTAGGTTCGCATTAAACGTAGGCATTCTCTCTTGCTTCTGCTTGAATGCCTCCAGTGATGTGTCACTCACTTCTCCCCAAAGCAGTCCCTCCCAGCTCACTGTCCACCGAAGCAGTCCCTCCCATTTTGGGATAGCTTCAGCTACTGCATAGACCTCCTAAAGAAGGATCTGCTGACAGTGTTTTCTGAGCCTCAGGTGGGTACCCATGGACAGACAGTGGAACTGAATGCTTAAAATTGGCACAGTCCGGAAAAATCCAGAAAATCTGTTTAACAAGGATTTGGAAGAACCGTGCAAAAGGGAGACACAGGAAGGAGGGGCCAACCTCAAAGGAAAACAATTAAATGACTCAGGACAGCGGTCCAGGTTTCCTGTGGCCTCCACTGAAGGCGAGAAGTAGGAATGGGAGAGAAATGTATGCACACACACATGCACATTGTTACCCCAGGAGAGAGTGGGGAAAAGGCCAGGGAGGGTTCAGAGTCTAAGCGCAACTACCACTACTCCAGAGAGAACGGGGTCCATCTTGCCTTGGTGAAAGCCATGCCAGTCCTGAAGTTTGGTTTTCCACACATTATTTTGCTCTATCCGAAGTATCCCCAAAGGCACTTGTTGGAGCAGCCCGAACTTTTCTCTGGGAACCGTGGGCACATAAACACTCTATATGGACCATGTGGTTTGAGAGTGCTTGTGCTTGCATTCTCCGGTTTTTAAACAATCAATAAACTTACATTAAATATTGATGCCAAACTGTTCCCTGCCGCTCTGAGTGCAACCCAGCTTCTGGAAAGATTATGCATTACCCGTGATTGTTCCTTAAAATCAAGATCACAACCAAACACTACAGATACTCTTGTCTGAACGCATGAGGACACTGCAGGCGTATGGTGGGTCCCATATGTGCAAAGGGGGAGCTCTCGACTGCTTCCCCCAAATGGACATGGTTTCCAAAACGGTTACCGGCAAGGTAGCCGCTGGGCTGCTTTTGGCGAGTTCAGACCTTCAGTGGACAACAGGGGGACCCTTAATCACGAACTCTGATCAGTTTCTGTAAGTGCTGATAAAACACTAACTGGATGGTCACTGTAAAAGAAGTCTTTGTTTACTCTGTTAGGATCACGATTCAAGCAGGAGTCACCCAAGGCTGTGTAACATGTGTAATTCCTCCCCAAGAGCACATATTTGATTTGTGAGCGAGTGTCTCCACTACAAGCACTTAAGTACTGGCTTTCGGTGTGACCTCTGCCTTCTCCCGTGAGAATGGGAACACACAACCTACACTCGGGTGTTATCCAGAAGAGGAAAAGGGGTAAAATTTGCAAGCACCTAGACACAGCGCCTGGTACACAGTAGGTGCTCAGTAGTACTAGTTATTTTCATGTCTTTGCAGTTTACGAGGCCATATTTTATTAAATAAATCAGATCCCAATAAAATACGGCCTCTGCCTTTAAGCACAGACGGAACACAAAACAGCTCACCGTGGTTTCTACATATTTTGGTTTCTTCTACTAAGAGAGTTATTTTTAGTTGAATAACATCCACAGGGGTCCAGAAATCCCTTTGATTAAGGCTTGTTTATTTTCTACTGATCCATATTTGATGCAGTTTATTTTTGGAACTTGCTCTTAAACATAATGTATCATCTGTTTTGTTTTGTTTTAGCTTTCAAGACAAAAGAATGAGATTCTTGCTTGTATTTTCAAGGGACTGGACTTTAAAATGTTCCTAAGAAGTGTTTACCAGCCCTTTGTTTTTGTTTGTTTGTAGAGTCGTGGAATGAAAGGAGGGAAAGCATTAGTTCAGAGAAATTGGCCAGAGGCATGAGAAGCAAGGAGACTTGCCAAGCTCGAGATAGCTAGGATGGGTGCAGTGGGCTCCCAGCTAACCTCTACTTCCTACACACAGAAGAGGGGACCAGTGCAAGCGCGTGGCAGGAGTGGAATTTCGACCACAAGGTCATCAAAGAGAGCAAAGTGAGCTTCCGCAGCCAGCCAGCGAGGAGAAATTCGGGGAGAGTGAAGATCCTAAGATGCCCCTCGATAGCAGCTGGAGGCCTAGAAAGGAGGGAGGCTGCCAAAGTGGATGGTGGTTAAGACACTCCATTACCAAGAAATAAATATTAGCTAGCCGAGGTCCTGATTTTCATGCTTGTGCTATGTGTCCATAAGTCACAGAGAACCCAGAACAAGAAGTCAGAAGGCCCATGGTCTTCTGATGCCCTGTCAGTAAAAAAAAAAAAGAGAGAGAGAGAGAGAGAAGTCTGAATGAGGTGACCTTTAGGGGGCCTTCCAACTTCATTACCATCCTGTGTTTTTTCAGTCCCAGAAGATAAAAACCCAGAGATGTGAAAGCAGGCTTTTTGTCATCGGTCTGAGTTTCTATCCCCTCCTGTCAGAGGAAAGATCGGGTTCTTTCTATGTAGGGACCGTGGGCAAAGACTGCTTACATATGATTTAGGAAACAACTAAATTTAAATACTTCCCACCACTTCAGTTTCTGTAGAAATTATGGCTTGAGTGCACAATTATGGGCCTAAATAGCCTGGGTTTCTTCGGACTGGCCAAATCAAGTTGGAGTACTTGAGCTTGGAAATGTTGTAGAAGGCTTAGCCCTGGACAGAGAGCCTGGGTCTGGCTGTGATTGCAATCACGGAGGGGCGGGGCCCTTCCCACTGACTTCAGCACTTCTCTGAAGTGTGGGGTTGTAAGTTTGTCTGAAGAGCTGGGCAAATGTTCAAGTGTGAAAGTTCCCATCGAATCCTGATCTTTTTAGCGGAGTTGTGTTTTGAAAGCAAGCTCAAGACCACAGGGGTTGCTGGGCTTAGTGTGAACAACCAAATTCCAAGTAAACAGCCTCATCTCCCGCCCTTCATCTCCCTTCCTCCTTCTGGGTTTTGCTATCCATTTGGAAACTGCTCTTTCATTTGCTTTGGGGGACCCCCTTCTGAGCTAGAATCCTTTGTTTTCATCAGCGCAGACTCCAGAGATGGCCTGCGTTAACCTCAGTGTTTGTCAAGGTGTTGTTCGAAGTTGCTAACTTGCCCTTTGGTGCATATGCTCAAAGCAGATGGAATGAAAAAGACCATCACGCCTTCCTAATTCTCCCAGTATGCCACGCGGAAGCTACATACTTCCTCCAGGATGACACAAGGCCGTAAGAGGCTGCCACAGCTGCACCTGTGTCCCGAAGCTCGCATCCATCCTTAGGCCTGCTCGTCGTCGTCGGTGCACGCCCTGCAGTCATGTACACAGGGGAGACCAGGCACCCTGGATTTTTCAGTAAAGTTCTCTTTTCAAATGTTCTGCCCACTCATACTTGCGTCCTGATTTGGGATTTGAAAAAGTGGTTTCTCCCGCCATCTGCGGTGGCGTGACATTCTCAATGAGGATACTGTTTTTAACTCAGAACAATTCGAAACAATTGGGTCGTGTGTACTATAAATTCTTTCCTGCCTCTGCGATGCACATTTGGGAACGGGGAACGTGGGAGGTCGGGTGGAGGGTCAGCAGAAGAGTTTCCATCTCTGTAGTGAGATCCCCTTCCCGGGCAATCAAGTGAGAACGTGAAAGGTCCCTAGACTGCTCCTGCCATACTGCCCTTTGACACTGAAGCTTGAGATACTGGGTGTCAACGCTAAAAGGAGCCTTAGATCACTCCACCCCCACCTTTTATAAATAAAGTCGCTGAGGCTCAAAGGGGGAAGCGATTTGTCCAGAGACACTTGGCTGGCTCCATCGGTACAGCATGTGATACTTGATCTTGGGGTTGTAGGTTTGGGCCCCACCTTGAGTGGAGAGATTGTTTAAAAATAAAAATCTTTAGGGGTGCCTGGGTGGCTCAGTGGGTTAAAGCCTCTGCCTTTGGCTCAGGTCATGATCCCAGGGTCTTGGGATCGAGCCCTGCATCGGGCTCTCTGCTCGGCAGGGAGCCTGCTTCCTCCTCTCACTCTGCCTGCCTCTCTGCCTACTTGTGATCTCTGTCAAATAAATAAAAACAAAATCTTTAAAAAATCAAAATAAAAATAAAAATCTTTAAAAAGGGGGAGAGGAAGTAATTTGTTCAAAATCAAACACTAAGTTGGTAGTTAAAGTGGGGCTCAAACCTGTACCTCCTACCTGTACCTCCTAGAACCTGCTAATCAAACAAAAGAAGCAAGGAAGTTCTGAGAGATGAAGGAAATACAGTGATAGGAGCTCACTTGGATGGATGGCTTAGAAACCATCCATTCAAGGCACAAAGGTGATCCTGCCTTAAAGGAATGCTGGCTTCAGAAGCAGCTACAGAAAGCTGAGCATAGAGCTCTATGCCCAGAGGAGAGGCGACAAATTCACCTTTGTGCTGTTCAGGGACATTGATGGGGAACCAGGGAGAGGAGTTTGTTTTTCCAGACACTAACACTGCTAAAGGAAATGGCTCTGCCTCAGGACTGAGCCGTGGAAGACATGGGCTGTAATGGCAACGAAGCTCAGGGTGACCCGGCAGAGGGGCCAACAAGAGGGATCACCTGAGCTCTAAGAGGGGAACAAGGAAGGCTTAGAGATTTGAGGCTAAGTCACTAGCATGGGACTATTCTGCACAGGAGATGCAGCCTTAGGTTCTACCAACTGTATGCACCCTCCACGCAGCGGCATCTGGGCCTGCCTGCTGCATTACAAGAGGAAGCCACGCAGAACAGTGGGCAAGAGTAGCAAGTGTGGGGCACAAGACAGACTTGAATTTGAAACCTGGCCATGCCTTACATCTTGTGTGACCTTGTTTAAGTTTCTGACCTTGTCTGAGGCTCATTTTCCTCATCTTTAAGAAGCAAGGACACTCAAAGGATTACTGTCAAGAGTCAATAAAATAACACTTGTAAAAATGCCTAGAATAGAGCATGCACTCATATACACTAGCTGTTCTTAATAATGAGCAGCTGTGAGTAAAAAGGTCCACAGGATTCAGAAGCAGAGTGACTTGGCTCACTAATGGGTCTGCTTTTCCTATATGAAACCAGAAGAACACTGGCTCTCTGAGCTGCACTCTCCTAATCTGTGAAATGAATATGATAATAATCATACCTTAGGGTTGTTATCAGAATTCGTAGAGCTGTTGTGTGTACAGTATCTGCCCCACTGGGGGTGGTTACTGTTATTAAATAGGGGGTCAGAATTTCCACCCTTGAAAAGAAAAAGGAAGAACCAAATCCAAGAGGCCTGATCTCCACTCTTGTCCTGAACTTGTGGCAGGGTAAAGATGCCAGCACAGCTATGGCTTTCCTGTTGGGAGCTTTTCCAGGCTGGCTTAAGCCAGAAATCTCTACAATAATCACAGATGCCCCCCTACCTCTTTGGTTCACTTAGAGTTGCCCGGCATTCCCAGCAGAATCGCTGACTCCTCTCGTACATGTCCCCAGCCATCCAAGACTTCTCACACCAAAATCACACTTGATGTGGCCACAACAATGCTTACCCTGTGGTCCCACCAGTCATGGTGATGGTGGTGACATGAATCACTTCCTGAGGCTTTGCACCAGAGAACCTACTCTCACTTCTGGGGGTTGTGGTTGAGTCCATAAACATCAGTAGAGCCCCTACTCTGTGTAAGGCTTTGTACATAGCTCAAAGTAGGCTCTCAGATATTTGCTGATGGACTGACTGGTTGGAGGAATTGCCACCGTTAGTAAAACATTCTCTACCTTCAAGGTACCGGCATCCGGTGGGGAAGGCCAATTCATACAAAGCTAGGTTGCACTCTGAGTGACTTGTGATAAAGGTTATGTAAAAAGTATAAAAAGTGGAACTGGGACTAATTCCAACTGGAGGAAACTGGGAAAGTCATTAGGAGAAGGAAGCCTTTGATGTGGACCTTTGGGCTAAGTGAGATTTTGGCAGTCAAAGTTAAGGTCATTTGTCACAGAGAATAGAGTAACCCACAAGGAAGCAAAAAAGAGCAGATCTTCTTATTGGCAAATGACAATTAGTGAAGTGTGTGTGTGTGTGTGTGTGTGTGTGTGTGTGTGAGAGAGAGAGAGAGAGAGAGAGCATATGACGACGAGGTCAGATCTTAGACAGCCATGCAAATGGCCATGCAAATAATTTTTATTTTCACTTCTGTAGGTGATGGGGATCTGGGGAAGACTCTGAGGAAGGGAATGGTGAAGTTAACTAGTTGCTTTGAGTTTTATTACTAAATAATGATGCTTTAAAATTACCCAGACATGAGTTTTCCACTATCACTAAGGCTGCTGAGGTCAGGAGAAGAATTAGAAAGCCACCGAAGCTTGTTCAGATGAATAAACTGATAAGAACAACATTGAGGAGAAAGTAATTGACAACTTCCGGGAGACAGGCTCCCAGGCTGATGACTAACAGCTCTTTGTGACACCAACATTATTCCTGTTGCTGTTGTTGTTGTTGTTTTAATTTTGTGCGACACCAGCTGTTAGTGCCAGGATCAATACTTGCAGCAGCAGAGGTCACTTCTGGCAAATAACCACTGAACAGTGAGACACTTTTATCCGGACGGAGTTTGAAAGAATGGACTGCTCTCTGGAACCCACGGGAGGAAATGCCCTACAGACAAAGACAATGTTGGTATGGATTTCATAAAACACAATTTCTGCCACATGTTACTAGGATTCAACATTTAAAAAAGGGTCCTGGGGTGGGGTGCCTGGGTGGCTCAGTGGGTTAAAGCCTCTCTGCCTTCGGTTCAGGTCATGATCCCAGGGTCCTGGGATCGAGCCCCACATCGGGCTCTCTGCTCTGCAGGGAACCTGTTTCCTCCTCTCTCTCTGCCTGCCTCTCTGGCTATTTGTGATCTCTGTCTGTCAAATAAATAAATAAAAATCTTGAAAAAAATAAATAAAAAAAAACGGTTCTAGGGTCAAATAAGTTTGAAAAGTGATCATGCAAGAAAAGTTATGCTGGTTTCCCTGCTGCAGGAATTCTCAGAGCCGTCCCTGGGCTGCTGTGCCTTGTGACCCATCAAGAAGGACCCAGAATACACAGCATTTTCCACACTTATTTGGCCTTTTGGATCAGTACGTGGGATGACAGATCTTTGGAACTCGTGCTGGGTAATTTTGCAGAGAGCAGAGCCAGATTCAAAACAGCATTCTGGACGCGGACCTCACAGATCACTGATGCTGGTGCTTGCTATAGACTGAATGTTTGTGTCTCCCCCAGACGCTTTCGTAGAAACCAAATCCTCAGTGGGGGTGTATGTGGAGGTGGACCTTTGCAAGGTGAGGAGGTGATGAGGGCGGAGTCCTTATGAATGCGATTAATGTCTCCTCGGTGCCCCAGAGAGCCGCCTTCTGCCATTTGAGAACACAGGGACAAAACGGCCATCGGTGAACCAGAAAGTGGGCTCTCACCAGACACCAAACTAGCAGGGCCTTACTTTTTGGACTTTCCAGTCTGCAGAACTATGAGACACCCACAGCTGCTATAACTGCCCCCCCCAGTCTATGGTCTTTTGTCACAGCTACCTGAACAGACTAAGACAGTATTCTGATATTTATTTCCTTTTCTTTTTTCCTTTTTTTAAGATTTTATTTATTTACTTCACAGACAGAGATCACAGGTAGGCAGAGAGGCAGGCAGAGAGAGAGAGGGAAGCAGACTCCCCGCTGAGCAGAGAGCCCGATGTGGGGCTCGATCCCAGAACGGTGAGATCATGACCTGAGCCAAAGGCAGAGGCTTAACCCACTGAGCCACCCAGGTGCCCTCTTGTCCTTACTTTTTAAAAACTTCTTCTCTACAGCAATCAAAGCCATACAACTCAGGCCCCGATCTATCTTGCCAGCTTTCCCTTGAGTCCCTCATTCCCCCAGCTTGCATTATGGCCGTGCTGGAATCAAACCAGTATACCTGTGATTCCCTCCTAATCTCCACTCTTTGGACCATATTGCCTCCATTATTGCACTAAATCTGTTCTTTTCCCAGGAAAACCCAGCTGAAATACTTCCCCCTCCACAAAACCCTCCTCTGATTATGCCTCAGGAAAGGGATTACTCCCTCATTTGATTCAAAGCACACTGTATTACTAAGAAAACATTTATACTGGTACACCCTACTCTTATTTGTATGTGTATTCAGACCCTAGCCTTACTACTTCCTAGCTGTGTGAGATTGGGCAAGTCACTTGACCTCTTTGAGCCTCAACTTCCCATTTGAAAAATGGCACAATCAGCATTTACCAACAGGTTGTTGTGAAGACTGAAGTAAGACATTTAAAGCTGGTTGGCCTAATCAATGCCACTTTCCCACGTTATGTCACAAGCTTATATTGAAAGCTCTTGGAAGAGAGTAATGAGTCTGATTCTCTTATGCATCCCAGGCACCCAGCTCAATGCATGGCCCTGGAAGGCACTTATGTTTTTTTTTTTT
>RCUC01104192.1:0-12504 GCA_003697995.1 Taxidea taxus jeffersonii
GAGACAGAGTTAAGAATATAAAATGTGATTCATTCAACAGCTGAGCTTTGGTCCAGGGTGGTTGGAGTTGCAAAACCATAATGTCCCTTTACTACCTTTTCTTGGAGTTGTGTTCTAATGGACTGATGAACATTTTCTGTTTCGATTCAGATTTGGTTTTATTTTACAAAAACTCAATTTGAGTGCTTACAGTTTTCCTCATGATTAATTAAATTGCTGAGGAAAAAAAATGTCTGGGTCAAATAATACAATATGCTTGGATAACATATGTTTTGCAGACTTACTTTAAGCTTGAAGGAAAAACTTAAAATAAACACCAGCACTCTTAAGATTTGGCAGTTGGGATAGTCACAAAAGGAGAACTTACCTAGCATTCCAGTGTCAGCCTAATTCCAGATTAAAAAAAAAAAAACTCACTGTAAATATCCTTAAATAAACCACTGTAAGATTTCTTCAGCTTTTAAAATCATAGTTAATTATTCAGTTATATAACTGTACATTTTGCAATCCACTTATTTTTTTTTAATTTACACATAGGAAGTTACATTAGCTGAGGATGAATCTTTTCTTCGTGTTTACTGAGTTATCATTACTGTTTGAGATTGTTTTTTAATGAATTAGAGGAGTTTGGTTACATCTGCTTTAAAAATATTGCAAGCTGTATGTTCATTATAGCCATAAACTATATCTTTATAGTTTATATCATAAACTATCCCTTTGGAGCTTTAATGATCTCCTTTTGTATGTCCTAGAGTGGATCCAAAAGTCATTCTACAAGGATGGTCTCAGTTTTGTTTGGGTATTACCACAATCTACCTTTGTTCATAGTTTTATAAGAGTTTACCTTTGTGGGGTGGTCAGTGGTCTCTTAATTAGTAAGCTTCTCAGATTTCAAAGATGATGCTAGATATTCACAAATGACAATACAGACAAAGAGCTGATATCCAAGCTCTATAAAGAACTCCTCAAACTCAACACACACAAAACGGATAATCATGTCAAAAAATGGGCAGAAGACATGAACAGACACTTCTTCAATGAAGATATACAAATGGCTAACAGATACATGAAAAAATGTTGATCATCATTAGCCATCAGGGAGACTCAAATCAAAACCACATTGAGATACTACCTTACACTGATTAGAATGGCCAAAATTAACAAGACAGTAAACAACATGTGTTGGAGAGGATGTGGAGAAAGGGGAACCCTCTTACACTGTTGATAGGAATGCAAGCTGGTGCAGCCACTTTGGAAAACAGTATGAAGATTCTTTAAGAAATTAAAAATAGAGCTTCCTTATGACCCTGCAATTGCACACTGGGTCTTTACACCAAAGATATAGATGTAGTGAAAAGAAGGGCCATCTGTACCCGATGTTCATAGCAGCAATGGCCACGGTCGCCAAACTGTGGAAAGAACAAAGATGCCCTTCAATGGACGAATGGATAAGGAATATGTGGCCCATATATACTATGGAGTATTATGCCTCCATCAGAAAGGATGAATTCTCAACTTTTGTATCAATATGGATGGGGCTGGAAGAGATTATGCTCAGTGAAATAAGTCAAGCAGAGAGAGGAGTCAATTATCATATAGTTTCACTTATTTGTGAAACATAAGAAATAACATGGTGGACACGGGGAGATGGAGAGGAGAAGGGAGTTGGGGGAATTGGAGAGGGAGACAAACCATGAGAAACTGTGGACTCTGAAAAACAATCTGAGGGTTTTGGAGGGGCAGGGGTCGGGAGGTTGGGTGAGCCTGTTGGTGGGTATTACGGAGGGCATTAAATAAATTATTTTAAATAAATAAATAAAAATTAAAAAAAATATTTTTGTAATATAGGTTTACTAATCTAGCAATGTAATTAGCTGGCCTCCAGTTGCTTCTCAAATACTGTTAAATCTTGGACTTATGACTGGTCAATGACTATTAAAGCTAATCTAACATAAATATATTTATGGAGGATTAACTGAAGGATATGTAGTCATTAATTCCAAAATCTGGAGTTTTCTAAGCAACCATTCATGGAACAGAACCAGTCCAGAAGTGTCCATTGACTTCAATGTAAAATGAGAAAAGTAAGAAATACATAGTTTCTTTCTTAAACTAAATATATTTAAACTATGGAAAATGTTTAATAAGGTTTTAATTTTTATTCTCAGTCAATAAAGAAAATATAAAAATATCTTAACATAGTATTAGTGAAAAAGTAAAATATAAATTGGAGTACCATTTACATAAAGTAAAAACACACATAAAATACAAATTTTATAAACAAAAATAAACATGCAAATTAAACAGAATGTAATGAAAGAAGCAGAGCATTTAAAAGAAAATAAGGGAGTACAGGCAAGATGACGGAGAAGTAGCAGGCTGAGATGACATCAGGCAGCAGGAGATCAGCTAGATAACTTATCAAACCATTCCGAACACCTACAAATCCATCAGGAGATCAAAGAGAAGAAGAGCAACAATTCTAGAAACAGAAAATCAGACCACGTTCTGAAAGGTAGGACCAGTGGAGAAATGAATCCAAAGCGACAGGAAGATAGACCCTGGGGGGAGGGGCCGGCTCCTGCAAGCAGCTGAGCAACCAAGCACAAAATCAGGACTTTCAAAAGTCTGCTGCACAGAGGGACATCACTCCAGAGGCTAACCCGTGGTGAAGACCTCGTGGGTACAGTGTGGCCTCAGGTCCCGCGGGGTCACAGAAGGATCAGGGGTGTCTGAGTGTCGCAGAGCTCACAGGTATTAGAGCAGGGAAGCCAGCTGTGGAGACAGAGCTGAGGAGTGAGCTCTCAACTCAGAGTTACCTTGAACCGTATTCTGTGACACGGGCTGGTGCTCTGTGCCTGGGGTCCCCACAAGATCCAGGGAGACTCTGACTTGGAAAACCTCAGGAATCTGTGGGGTTCGGAGACTCCAGGTGGGGCTCTGTGCCAGAGACAGAGATGCTTAGTCACAGGCTGGGTGAGCTTGGAGTGCAGCCAGAGGCCAGTGAGACGGGAGTGATTGGGTGCTTTTCTCTGAAGGCGCACTGAAGAGTGGGGCCCCGAGCTCTCAGCTCCTCCAGGCCAGAGATTGGGAGGCTGCCATTTTCATTCTCATCCTCCAGAACTCTGCGGAAAGAGTTTGGGGAACAAAAGCTCCCAAAAGTGAACCCAAGCAGATTACTTAGCCAGCCTCTTGTAAGGGCGGTGCAATTCTGCCTGGGGCAGAGACACTTGAAAATCACTACAACAGGCCCCTCACCCAGAAGATCAACAAGAGATCTAGCCAAGACCAAGTTCACTTATCAAGGAGAATAGCGGAATTCCAGAGGAGGAGAAAGCAAAGCATGGAATCCATGGCTTTCTCCCCATGAATCTTTAGTCTTGCAAAGTTAATTAATTTTTAAATTTATTTTCTCTTCTGCTAATTTTTTTAAATTTTTACTGTTTCCTCTTTTAATGTTTTTTTAACTAGTTTATCTTAATAACTTTCTTATAAAAAAAAACCTTTTTGAACCTTCATTATTATAGTCATATTTTATCCTTCATTGTATCTAACTTTATTCTTTGTATACACATAGGGTTTTTTCTTCTAAAAAATTTGGGGTACAACTTTTTCTAATAGATCAAAATACACCCTAAATCTAGCACTGGGCTTGATCTAGTCTCCAGCCCAAGCAAGTTCTCTCCACTTTCTTTTTTTTTATTCTCCCAACCAACTTACCTTATCAACTCCTTTGTTAGAAATTAAAAAATTTTTTTTTCATCTTTATAGCCATATTCCATCCCTTCATTGTGTTTACCCTTATATATGTTTTTCATTCTTTAAAATTTTGGGAGGTAGTTTCTTCTAAGAGACCAAAATACTCCCCAAATTAAGTGGGTGACCCTGTTCTAGTCACCAGTCTAATATATATATATATGTACATACATATATATAGTTTTTTCTTTTTTTGTATTTTTTTCTTTATTTGTGTTCTTTGCTTAAAATTTTTTTCCCTTTTCTGAACTTCTTTTTACCCCTTTCTCCCCCCCCACCACGATTTGGGGTCTCTTCTGACTTGGTCAAAGCACATTTTCCTGGGGTCTTTGCCACCCTCTTAGTATTTCATTTGCTCGTTCATATATTCTTATCTGGACAAAATGACAAGGCAGAAAAACTCACCACAAAAAAAAGAACAGGAGGCAGTACCGAAGGCTAGGGACCTAATGAGTACAGACATTGGTAATATGTCAGATCTAGAGTTCAGGATGATGATTCTAAAGATTCTAGCTGGGCTCGAAAAAGGCATGGAAGATATTAGAGAAATCCTGTCCGGAGAAATAAAAGCCCTTTCTGGAGAAATAGAAGAACTAAAATTGAACCAAGTTGAAATTTAAAAAAGCTATTAATGAGGTGAAATTAAAAAAATGGAGGCTCTCACTGCTAGGATAAATGAGGCAGAAGAAAGAATTGGTGATATAGAAGACCAAATGACAGAGAATAAAGAAGCTGAGCAAAAGAGAGACAAACAACTACTGGACCACAAGGGGAGAATTCAAGAGACAAGTGATACCATAAGACAAAACAACATTAGAAGAATTGGGATTCCAGAAGAAGAAGAAAGAGAGAAGGGAGCAGAAGGTATACTGGAGAGAATTATCATAGAGAATTTCCCTAATATGGCAAAGGGAACAAGCATCCAAATCCAGGAGGTGCAGAGAACACCCCTCAAAATCAATAGGAATCGGTCCACACCCTGCCATCTAATAGTAAAATTTACAAGTCCTAGCAACAAAGAGAAAATCCTGAAAGCAGCACGGGACAAGAAGTCTGTAACATACAATGGTAAAAATATTAGACTGGCAGCAGACTTATCCACAGAGACCTGGCAGTCCATAAAGAACTGGCATGATATATTCAGAGCACTAAATGAGAAAAACATGCAGCCAAGAATACTATATCCAGCTACGTTATCATTGAAAATAGAAGGAGAGATAAAATGCTTCCAGGACAAACAAAAACTGAAAGAATTTGCAAACACCAAACCAGCTCTACTGGAAATATTAAAAGAGGTTCTCTAAGCAGAGAGACCCTAAAAGTAGTAGATCAGAAAGGAACAGAGACAATATACAGTAACAATCACCTTACAGATAATACAATGGCAATACATTCATATCTCTCAATAGTTACCCTGAACGTAAATGGGCTAAATGCCCCAATCAAAAGACACAGGGTTTCAGAATGGATAAAAAAAAACAAAACCCATCAATATGCTGCCTACAAGAAACTCATTTTAGACCCAAAGACACCTTCAGATTGAAAGTGAGGAGGTGGAAAACAATTTACCATTCTAATGGACATCAGAAGAAAGCTGGGGTGGCAATCCTTATATCAGATCAACTAAATTTTAAGCCAAAGACTATAATAAGACATGAGGAAGGACACTATATCATACTCAAAGGGTCTGTCCAACAGGAAGATCTGACAATTTTAAATATCTATGCCCCTAACATGGGAGCAGCCAACTATATAAACCAATTAATAACAAAATCAAAGAAACACATTGACAATAATACCACAATAGTTGGGGACTTTAACACTCCCCTCGCTGAAATGGACAGACCATCCAAGCAAAAGATCAACAAGGAAATAAAGGTCTTAAATGACACACTGGACGAGATGGACATCACAGATATATTCAGAACATTCTACCCCAAAGCAACAGAATACACGTTCTTCTCTAGTGCCCATGGAACATTCTCCAGAATAGATCACATCCTGGGTCATAAATCAGGTCTCAACAGGTATCAAAAGATTGGGATCATTCCCTGCATATTTTCAGACCACAATGCTCTGAAGCTAGAACTCAATCACAAGAGGAAATGTGGAAAGAGCACAAATACATGGAGGCTCAACAGCATCCTTCTAAAGAATGAATGGGTCAACCAGGAAATTAAAGAAGAATTGAAAAAAACCATGGAAACAAATGATAATGAAAACACAGTGGTCCAAAATCTGTGGGACACAGCAAAGGCAGTCCTGAGAGGAAAATGTATAGCAATACAAGCCTATCTCAAGAAACAGGAAAGGTCTCAAATACACAACCTAACCCTCCACCTTAAGGAACTCGAGAGAGAGCAACAAAGAAAGCCTAAACCCAGCAGGAGAAGAGAAATAATAAAGATCAAAGCAGAAATCAATGAAATAGGAACCAAAAAAAAAAAAAAAAAACAATAGAACAAATCAACGAAACTATGAGCTGGTTCTTTGAAAGAATTAATAAGATTGATAAACCCCTGGCCAGACTTATCCAAAAGAAAACAGAAAAGACCCAAATAAATAAAATCATGAATGAAAGAGGAGAGATCACAACCAACACCAAAGAAATACAAACAATCATAAGAACATATTATGAGCAACTCTATGCCAACAAATTTGACAATCTGGAAGAAATGGATGCTTTCCTAGAGACATATAAACTGCCAAAACTGAACCAGGAAGAAATAGAAAACCTGAATAGACCCATAATTAGTAAGGAGATTGAAACAGTCATCCAAAATCTCCAAACAAACAAAAGCCCAGGGCCAGATGGCTTCCCAGGGGAATTCTACCAAACATTTAAAGAAGAATTAATTCCTATTCTCCTGAAACTGTTCCAAAAAATAGAAATGGAAGGAAAACTTCCAAACTCATTTTATGAGGCCAGCATCACCTTGATCCCCAAACCAGACAAGGATCCCATCAAAAAAGAGAATTACAGGCCAATATCCTTGATGAACACAGATGCAAAATTCTCACCAAAATACTAGCCAATAGGATCCAACAGTACATTAAAAGGATTACTCACCACAAACAAGTGGGATTTATTCCAGAGCTGCAAGGTTGATTCAACATCCACAAATGAATCAATGTGATACAATACATTAACAAAAGAAAGAACAAGAACCATATGATACTCTCAATAGATGCTGAAAAAGCATCTGACAAAGTACAGCCTCCCTTCCTGATCAAAACTCTTCAAAGTGTAGGGATAGAGGGCACACACCTCAATATTATCAAAGCCATCTATGAAAAACCCACCGCAAATATCATTCTCAATGGAGAAAAACTGAGAGCTTTTCCACTAAGGACAAGAACACGGCAGGAATGTCTGTTATCACCACTGCTATTCAACATAGTACTAGAAGTCCTAGCCTCAGCAATCAGACAACAAAAAGAAATTAAAGGCATCCAAATCGGCAAAGAAGAAGTCAAACTATCACTCTTGGCAGATGATATGATACTATATGTGGAAAACCCAAAAGGCTCCACTCCAAAACTGCTAAGGCTTGTACAGGAATACAGTAAAGTGTCAGGATATAAGATCAATGCACAGAAATCAGTTGCATTCCTTTACACCATCAACAAGAGAGAAGAAAGAGAAATAAGGAGCCAATCCCATTTACAATTACACACAAAACCATAAGATACCTAGGAATAAACCTAACCAAAGAGGCAAAGAATCTATACTCAGAAAACTATAAAGTACTCATGAAAGAAATTGAGGAAGACACAAAGAAATGGAAAAATGTTCCATTCTCAAGGGTTGAAAGAACAAATATTGTGAAAATGTCTATGCTACCTAAAGCTATCTATACATTTAATGCAATGCCTATCAAAATCCCATCCAATTTTTTTTCAAAGAAATGGAACAAATAATCCTAAAATTTATGTGGAACCAGAAAAGACCTCGAATAGCCAAAGGAATATTGAAAAAGAAAACCAAAGTTGGTGGCATCACAATTCCCGACTTCAGGCTCTATTACAAAGCTGTCATCATCAAGACAGTATGGTACTGGCACAAAAACAGAAACATAGATCGATGGAACAGAACAGAGAGTCCAGAAATAGACCCTCATCTCTATAGGTAACTAATTTTTGGCAAAGCAGGAAAGAATGTCCAATGGAAAAAAGACAGCCTCTTCAACAAATGGTGTTGGGAAAATTGGACAGCCACATACAGAAAAATGAAATTGGACCATTTCCTTACACCACACATGAAAATAGATTCAAAATGGATGAAGGACATCAATGTGAGAAAGGAATCCATCAAAATCCTTGAGGAGAACACAGGCAGCAACGTCTTCGACCTCAGCCGCAGCAACTTCTTCCTAGGAACAACGCCAAGGGCAAAAATGAACTATAGGGACTTCATCAAGATAAAAGCTTTTGCACAGCAAAGGAAACAGTTAACAAAACCAAAAGACTACTGATAGAATGGGAGAAGATATTTGCAAACGACATATCAGATAAAGGGCTAATATCCAAAATCTATAAAGAGCTTAGCAAACTCAACACCCAAAGAACAAATAATCCAATCAAGAAATGGACAGAGGACCTGAACAGACATTTCTGCAAAGAAGACATCCAGATGGCCAACAGACACATGAAAAAGTGCTCCACATCCCTCGGCATTAGGAAAATACAAATCAAAACCACAATGGGAAAACACCTCACACCAATTAGAATGGCTAAAATGAACAAGTCAGGAAATGACAGATGCTGGCGAGGATGCGGAGAAAGGGGAACCCTCCTACACTGCTGGTGGGAATGCAAGCTGATGCAACCACTCTGGAAAACAGCATGGAGGTTCCTCAAAAAGTTGAAAATAGAGCTACCTTATGACCCAGCAATTGCACTATTGGGTATTCATCCTAAAGATACAAACGTAGTGATCCGAAGGGGTACATGTACCTGGATGTTTATAGCAGCAATGTCCACAATAGCCAAGTTATGGAAAGAACCCAGATGTCCATCAACAGATGAATGGATAAAGAAGTGGTATATATATACAATGGAATACTATGCAGCCATCAAAAGAAATGAAATCTTGCCATTTGCAGTGGCATGGATGGAACTAGAGGGTATTATGCTTAGCAAAATAAGTCAGTTGGAGAAATACAACCATCATATGATCTCCCTGATATGAGGAAGTGGAGATGCAATGGGGGTGGGGGTTAAGGGGGTAGGAAAAGAATAAATGAAAGAAGATGGGATCAGGAGGGAGACAAACCAAAAGAGACTCTTAATGTCATAAAACAAACTGAGTGGGGGGAGGGGTGTCAGGAGAGGGTGATGGGGGTTACATTATATGTTTATAAAAAAATGAAGAAATAAAAAAATAAAAGGAATTAAGGGAATACAAAAAACAGATAACAGTAAATAAAAATGTTTGCATTTCTTTTCACAGTGGTGATGATTATAGAGTCTAAAAATTGATATATTTCTGTATTCCTACTTAGTCACCGTATGGCATACCTCTATTATCAGACCAATGTTACTGGCCCCTGAGGTCCAAAATCTTGGTACCAATTATTACAGGCAATTTAAAGGGTGGAATTAAACAGATCACTGCAATGATATATATACAATATGTTTTTACTGAATCATACATGCATTGCCATATTCCATACTTCTGAAAGTTATAAGGAAGAGTTCTCTGGGTCTAGTTATTAATTTGAAACTAAGAATAATTTTCTGCCTATTCTTTCCAATATGATACTATGTTTATAATATATCATTTCTTCTTTTTTTTAAAGATTTCTTTTATTTATTTGAGAGGGAGAGACAATGAGTGAGAGAGAGAGAACATGAGAGGGGGAAGGGTCAGAGGGAAAAGCAGACTTCCCACTGAGCCGGGAACCTGACACAGGACTGGATCCCAGGATTCCAGGATCATGACCTTAGCCTAAGTCTGCACCGAACCAACTGACCCACTGAGGTGCCCCTCATTTCCTCTTTAGATAGATGAAATAATTTGTTTCTCAACATACCTTTGTTTAATGAATGAATTAATGAATACATGAATGAATGAATCTGTTATCAGCAGCATTCAAAATTGTGCCTTCAATCAGAAATTCATTTGTGATATCTCATTATAATCATCTCACGTGCACATGACAATTAGAGCCAAAAATGTCCCTCGCTTTTGTTAGAACATGAATTTTGATCTTTAGATTCATTCTGGTTTTATCTGTCTTTCTTTTGTTTTTCTTCAGTCCTAGTATTCCCACCCATTTTCCCCCTAATTTTATCTATCAGTGATTCTATATGCATTCTTCTAAAATAATTTAAATTGTTTCTGGAGTAAACTAATAAATATCATGGTGATTCTATAATGAAGAATTTCTTAATTCTAAGGCTGCTGTGTTTCAGGTAGAATCTGAATTTACATATCTGCTTTATTAATTCAACTTAAGTAATGATGCTCTTTCCCTGACCTCATCATGGTATGTGGTTTCAAAAAACAGTTTAATTTTTCCTGTCATTCCACAGGACTCAATCCCGTTCTAGTACTAATTGAAACTACTACCCAATTGTAACAGATAACTGGAAAACAGAGAGGAGAGTCAGAGGGGAGATCTGCTTTAATGATTTTTCTAATTCTGATACCTTGATCAACTCCTTAAAGTTTAAACCATAATGGTTTTTAACATGCATTGAAAATTCTATCTAGAACTTACGGCAAGTGCTTTAAAAGCCACAAATGTGAATAAGCCCTGGACATGCGGTTTCATTATGAAAACAGATTGGATTATATCCTACAGTATAGGAGTATATCCTACAGTATCATTTTTATAACACATTCAAGTTATATCTTGTTATCATCCAGATGTTTAAATACTTAGTACCCACTGTCTACCGAACCTGAAACTACACAAGATAGGTTTCATTTTTCACTAACCAACCCTAAAGTTTGTGTGGCATGAGGGAAAGTAGCCATAATGTTGCTTTACCTAAAAAAAGTCAAAGAAGTTCGGAGCCATGGTGTTTTCCAGGAAACTGCCATAATCACATCACCTCCTCAGGATAACTTCCCATAAATCACTGAGAGTTGCCAGTCTATAAATGTATATTTATGTGAGGAAGAGATCTACAAGGAATAAGTGAAATGATCCATGTAGTTTTAGTTCCCCAAAGTACTTGGAAATCTCAGCTCTTGCAATATTGGTTAATAAGTTAATAAATATAGATGTGAGTCAAAAATCAAGAGATACTCTCATCTTGGAATCAGACTTCCAATAATAGCTGTTTGTTACACCACACACACTCAGCTTTTTTGAGAGTTTGACTAGAAAGTGAAGAGGTTTAGCAGTTTTTACTGTGGTCTGTACAAATTTCTTAATAAAAAAATAAATTTCAAATGAGCAGCCTAGAAATATTAAGGAGTCACCATAATTAAAATATGCATATATGTCCATGCATGCCCATACACGTGCACACACACACACACACACACACACACACACGTAAGTTTGCAAGTTGCATACCAGACAAATTCAAATCAGTATTGAAGTTTGTCTGCAATTTTAGTTCATGAAGAAAGTTATTATTCATTCCTCCCTCTCACATGATTACCGGACCATGGAACATTTTCCTATTACTTGCTGTGCTTGATAGTTTATTCCTGACAATAGCTATCTACTCTCTGCTCTGCCAACCTCGACTGATATTTTAATTGCTTTCTTTTGTTTCCACACACAGTTGAAACTTTTGAGATAAACAGCAACTAAAAGATACAAATGTGTTCAGTGGTAATCACCAGTTTTTCTCCAACTATCCAAATAATGAGACTTTGACAGTAGTAAATGAGTTTATGTTCCATTGGGTTTAAATTACAACAGAAACATTTTTCCAATGCTACTTTTCAGCAAGTTCAAAAACGACATCAGCAGCAACTCACTCTACTTATTTATGCATTGAGAAGATCCCATTATTATTATCATGGTGAATATCTCCAGAATAAGGAGGTAGCAAAAGCTAGTTTTTCTCAGTCAGGACCCTGAGAAGTAGAGATTTGGCTATAATTAGGTTTGCAAAATCAATATATTGAAAACTGTTTTAACTTTTTACAATTTTACATATAAATAAAAGCTATCCCTCTGCTCTTAATTTCCAAACATGTTCCTTATTTTAATTTAATAATAATTTTGGGCTAATGTAGGCTTTATTAAATGTCCTTACTTTGATGAGGAGAAGGTGCAGTACCAACTTCAAAGTGTATGTGGAGGTATTTTTTAGTGAGATCAGATGAGTTTTAGCAAAACATTCCTCTGAAAATATATGACTAACAATCACCTTCCTGTTTATTATCTAAAACATCTTCCTTACTTCTCACTGTCCAATCAGACTCAATCCTACCCTTGAGGACAAACTAAAACCTATCACCTCTATAACATTATCTTGAACACATTTCACAACGTGATATGTTTCCTTTTTCTTTTCCATTCTTTAACCATTTCTTTATAAATTGTGTATGTTTGATATGTCTCATTATTTTCAAGTTCTTAACTAAATGTTTCTGGTAATTTAATATGTATGCAGTTTATTTTATCTTCCCCATGAGAATATACATTATTGATAGTAACCGAATGCACAGCAATTGTTCAGTGTCTCATCAATGGTGTTTATGCAAGAAATGTTTATTGGCTTGATATTTTTGTGAGATAATTGATTGATGACTTTTGTAATAAGAATTAATTGCCA
>RCUC01104194.1:0-10219 GCA_003697995.1 Taxidea taxus jeffersonii
GGGCAGGGGAGGGCCCTGGCAGGGGCACGGAGTGAAGATCCATGGTGCTGCACACACTCCATCCCGCATCTGTCGCGCACGCACTCAGACCTCCGAGGGGCCCCAGGCCGAGACGTCCTGCTCTGGGCCCCACTCCCAGCCAGCCTTCCCGACCGCTCGCTCGGGCTCTGATCAGTGCTGGGACACGGAGGGCACGGACGCACTGGAGCCCAATACTGGTCACAGGGAAGGAGGACATGTCACGGCAGGACCCACAGCCATCGGAACGCCAGACAGACCCCGCTGGGAGCTCCAACAGCGGAGCGACTGCTGCAGAGCCACAGGTCCAAAGCCGCATGCCACCCTCCGCCCAGCAGCACCAGAGCAGACGTCGGGCATGGCCAGCGACCAACGGGCCTCTTCTCAGAACACTCAGGCCAGCAGGCACTTGGGCCCACAAAGCGTTAAACATCCCCGAGGGGGGCAGAAACCAAGCCGAGGAGCCCACATGCGCTCGTGATGGCTCACAGACGCCACGGCCCCCCGTTTCTGCAGTAATTACCAGCGCGGCAGCAAGAGACAGAACAAACCAGTTCATTAGGAAATCCACTGGAAGCTCTCAGAAGCGCTTCGTAAACAAAACAATTAGGCGCACGGCTCCCAGGGCTCCCCTCAGCCCTTGACTGTGAGCTGCCCCCACCACCTCCCCCCCAGATCCCACAGCCAGCCGGGCGGCCAAGGTCCCTGGCTTTGGACCCAGCCCGATGCAGCCCACAGGAGGCCCGGGCTCCAGCATCACCCTCCTCCCCTTTCTCCATAAAGGAAGCCTCCTCCGTGTGTCGCTGTCCTCTCTGGGGCCCACAGGTGTGACCCTGCCCACCAGGATGGCCCGGACGGTCCTGCCCGTCTGCAGCCCGGGCCCTCCCACTCCCATTCCGCACAGACGGCAATGGCCAGCGTGATAAAGCAGGCACTAGGTGCTCCGTGCCAGGGCTTACACGGGCATTCCCATGACACTTAGAAAGGCCAGAGAGGAGGACGCCACGTGCAGCGGGATCCACGGGAAGGCCGACAGCCCTGGGGGCCCTCTAGAGCTACTGTGTGGCTGTGACAACCTGCGAGCCCCAAGCACCTGGCTGCCGAGCGCCGTAAATCATAAGCTCAGCGAGGCGCGGGGGCAGGTGCACGGCCGCACCTCCAGCCCAGCTGGGTCGTGGCTCCCGTCTCTCCTCAGGCCTCCACCCTCACGCCTCCCCACCCTTGCTGCCACCTCCCCTTGGGCTCCTGGTCCATCACTTCCCAAAACAGGAGGCACACGATCTGAACAATTCGGTTCCCATTTTAAATGTACAAAGGCCAGTGGGCCTCCTCCGGTGTGCTGGGCATCTGGGGGGCCAAGGGCCCTCTCCCCTCTTCCACACTTGGCAGAAGGCCCCTTCCTGCCAGATGCCTCTGGGGTGGGGGGAGTGGCAAGTTCTCAGGAAAGCAAAGCTCTGGGCAGGCGGCGGCCCAGACAGCCGGCAGAAAATCAGCTGAGCGCACCCGGGCTCCCTGCCCATCAAAGGGGGCTTTAATTCTCTCTCGCTCTGTTTAATCCACAGTCAACTTCCGCGCCTGCCTTGCGGAGGGCCGGGATGTCAGCACCACCGATGAGGGAAAGAGCCCCTGGTCTGGCTTTGCCCAGCGCCGCCCACCATGAAGCAGCTGGGACTGCGCGGAGCTAATCCAACGCAGCGTGCAGCCTTGTGGGGTGACTTCCAAGTTCACACCAAGAAAGGGTGGTGCGCGCACGTTTCCTCTGATCTCCCCGATTGTAATCCCGCTACAGAGCCCACCTGTCTGAGCACAAGACATTCTGTTCCCGGAAATGGAGTATAAGCCTCAGGAGGCAACTCCCACCACCCCTGTCTAGCCCTGGACCCCCCCACCAGGAGGCGGCCCCTAGCCTGGAGAGACACCCCGGGGGGGGGGGGCGGGTATGCTCCAGAACTGTCAACGGGCACCCGCCTCCCAGCAGGCTCAGGGAAACAGGCAGGGTGTGAACGTTCTGGGCCCCTGCCGCCATGACCTGGGCAGTTATTTGACTTCTCCTGCCCTCCCCAGGTCACAAACTTCAGGGTCACCTGGCAGCAGGGAGAGGGAGGGAGGGAGAGATACAGGGAAGGAAAGAGTGCGGACTCTGAGGAGTGGTCCAGCTGAGGAAAGCCAGCGCTTAGAACAAAGCAGCAAAGCAGCACGTGACCTGGGGCTAGGCTGGCCCCACACTTCTCTGCACCAGGCCCTGTAGCTTCCTAGGGTCCCCAGGCCCCTGCACCTCGCCCCACCTCCCATCCTCTCTCCCTGCGGGCCCAGCTCACTCCTGGTGCTTCCTGTGCACACAGCACTCGGGTGACTGAGCCTGCACGTGACTCCGTGTTCCCCTTGTTCCCGATGCGGCAGGGGAGAACAGAAGCCGGGCTGGAGAGACCGGGTTTGGGCCTGCTGGCTCATTTGGATTTTCATTCCTGTTTCTAAAACAAACCAACGAAACCACCCTACCATGGGCAACAGCAGCCAGAACCTTCCTCCTCGGGGGGGCTGCAGGGCATTCACGGAGGAAACCCCCAGCAGGAAGAGCAAGGATGATCACTTCTCCCTCCCCTGAAGAGCTACATGTGCTCATGAGAAAAAAAAAAGTTGCATTAAAGAAGACAGAAACATATCGAGAGGGTATGTTTTTAAGGGACCAGACTGCACCACCCGGAGCTAACATCCACCGTCTAGGCACCCCCTGACCCCGCACACGTGTAGAGTGGGGCTACACGTATGTCACTCAAACTGCGGAGCCCCTCTCTTCCCCCTGCTGGGGGGTGGAGCTGGCAGGAAGGTCCCCCCCGCCCCCCCCACCATGTCCCTGTAATCACTGCCCCCTCCTAGGAGTCCCAGTCTTGACCCTTGGGCACTCAGCGGTCTCTGCTCACCCCATCCCCCAGCTGGCTTCTCCCTAATTATGTAAAACCCTGGGGGCGATCTCCCTCCGTCCATCTCTGCTCCAGATGGAGACCCAGGGCTGCGCCCAGGAGCCTGGCAGCTCGGGAAGCAAGGGTTTTCATCTGCTGCTGTGCCTCACTGACGGGGCTGTGGGATCCAGAAACCGTGGCAGGAGTCTGGGACAAAGAGGCAGCGTTTTCCTGCCCGTCCCACCTCAGTGCGGGCCTGGGAGAGTATGGGCAGCTGCGTGGTTCTCCTCTTGCACACTGACGGCTCACGAAGGTTAATACCAGCGAAGTGGCTCAGAAAGGAGAACCGGGGAAGGAAGCAAACACCAGAATACACATCAACTAACTCGGCAATGAACCCCATGCGGGCTGCGGAGGGCAGGGGGGTGCTGTGGTGTGCATACTGCCAAGGGAAGGCCAGGCCAGAGAGCAGGCCCCGGGTGCGAGGCCCCGAGGAGTTCCCTCTGAGGGCTCCGGCAAGAGGCTGTAGCCGGGTGGCTTCCTCTGGCCCCTAGGGCAGACCGCCCCCCGGGGCCTGAGCCCCCTACTCCCGGGTGGGAAGTCTACAGGTGGACGGCAGCGGCACACTGGCCATCTGGCTGGGTCTGCTGGTCAACCAGCACCCTCACAGCACCCTCACAGGCCCACCCAGAGGCTCTGGAGGCAGCGGCCACGGTGCCCGGTGTGGCGGTCAGGACCCTCTGACGCCAGAGACCTTGGGGGCTGGGAAACCATGCTAAAGGCAACTGGTCGGCCCTGACCGGCCCAAGCCAGGGCTAGCACCCAAGCCTGCCCATGCCGTCGGTCCTCCAGGCCAGGGGCAGCCCACTTTCCCTGCCACGAAGAAAACGCAACTGTGTTCTGTTCTGCAGGCCAGGCGGGCTCTGGAACAGCTACCCAAGTCTGCTGCTGCAGAAAAATGCAGCCAAAGACGCCTTGTCAATGAACGGGCATGGCTGTGTGCTAATAAAACTTTATTTATGAACAAGAACTCCGAGTTTCATTTTAAGTGATGTGTTGCATGTTCTTTCTGGGATTTTTTTGCACAACTTTTTAAAAACATAATAATCATCCTCGGGTTGCAGACCATATGAAGACAGCCTGCCAAGTGTGGCCATGGGCCCCCGTCTGCTGACCCTGCTCTAGAAGGGCAAGGAACACAAATACCTGGAATTTGGAGGCCGTCAAGTGCAAGAATTTGGCAACAATGTGCCAGCCCAGAGGGAGTGTGACCAAAAAGGGACAAGGGGCATGGGGGAGGGGGCTTCCTGAGAGCCTGAAGATGGTGAAGAACCAAGCTGAAAGCCTCTAAGATCTGGAAAGTGGTTGGGGAGCCTGGGTGGCTCAGTCGGTTACGCATCTGCCTTCAGCACAGGTCATGATCCTGGGGTCCTGGGATCGAGTCCCATGTCGGGCTCCCTGCTCAGCAGGGAGCCTGCTTCTCCCTCTGACCTTCCCCCACGCCGGTACTCTCTCAAAAAAACAAATAAAATCTGTAAAAATATAAATAATAAAAACTGGAAAGCAAAAATATTCTCCCTGGGTCCTGAGGAAGGTGTGAGAAGGAACCGGCCCCAGCACAGATGGGGGTGGGCAGCTAGGGCCGGCAGAGAGAAGCCCTTGCTTAGGAAAAGCATCCTGGGATCCTCCCCAACTGCACTTGCCATTCCCTAAAATGCGGCCAAGGACCCAGCAGGTCCCTGAGAATTACCTGACCTCAAACACCTCCCTACCCCTCCCAGGGCCTCCTCTGACATGCCTCCGCTGTCATCTGCGAGGCCAGGCCCCTTCGCTGTGTCTCCGGCCTGGACGACTTACGTGGCTGCAGTGCTAGCGAGAGGCAGAAATCGTCGCCCCGTCCCGCCACCGAAAAGCCTGTGGGCTGCCCTCCAGGACTGCACGGATGGATGCCCCATGGCCAATGGTCACTCCCAGCTGAAACCCGTGCCTTCCTGCCCCAGGGGTCGGGGCGGCTGGGGTGGCTCTGCGCAGTAGCCCGGCCCAGGGCCTGGCCACGCGCCCGGACCCCAGCTGGCGCGGAGCACTGCACACCACTCGCGCAGTAATTTCACGCTACGCCGCCCGGCAATGCAAGCGCGGAGGCCCAATCTAAGGCAGCGCTTCCCAAATGTCACTTGTTTGTGAACACATGGCTGAACCCCAAATTGCTTTTACTATCTGGGCAGTCCCTGCCGGCCCCGGTGCAGTTCCGGCGCAGACGGCACCTCCAGGACAAGCCTGCGATCCCGTCCGGAGCTCACGACTCAATCACAGCTCCCTCCACGGCCAGCGCCCTCGGTGCGCACACGGGCCCGTGGAATCCTCTGTGCACTGTCTCACCGTCCACAGTGCCCCCACGGTCACGTGAACGAAACCACACGCCCCGGGACAGCCCATTGTTCCTTGAGGTCAAAAGAAAAAGTTCTGAGGTTCCCACCCCTTGTCTTTCGGCGAAGCCTGGCGTCTCTGCCCAAGACAGCCCCCTGGGTTAGGAATCCCAGCACTCCTACCCCCCGAGTGCCTCTCCAGTCTCTCCTGCAAAGCACCGTTCCTGTTGTGAACTGTGCGGACACAGTGAAGCTGAAGAACAGGGTAGTTAGAAACATAAAAGGTGAGCCCCTCCATCCAGACCCGAGCTGCCCACCAGAGGCAGGACGCAGGCCAGCTGTGTCATCTTCAGTCTAGTCTCCACGCTCAAAATGTGAAAACAAATAGGAAACGCACACTTTAATGATATATTTGGCTTAACCCGATCTATGCCAACACATCAGCTACATAACCTGCACGAACCACTTTCTGTGCCGATATTTCATGTCCCTGGCTACACACTGAGCCTCGGACATGGTGTGTTACACCCACAGATGTGATACACACATGGTGTTACACACCATGATCCCCAAGGGTGTCACCGCTGCTGGGTCTTGTGAGAAACCCTCCGACTGCCCTGGTCCTGTGCGCTGACTTGGAACTGGCCAAGCGACTCCTTTGGAGGAACCCCCAGGCTCCAACTTGGGAGGCTGGCGGGAAGCACCCCGTTTTCACACTGCACCGGCCCAGCTGGAGGGAATACTCCAGTTCCATGCGCCCCAGTGCCAGAGAGACACCCGTAACTGGACCTGTCTGCGGTGGAGAGAGGCCGATGGGCTGAAATCCTGAGCCAAAGCCTGAGCCATTCTGACGGGAAGAGCACGCCACCTTCTGGGAAGGCTGTGACAGGGGCCCAGGGCCACAGTGGCAGTCCTGGGAGGAAGGCCCCTGGTGCACGCCTGTTCCCACTGACAGCCCCTCCTCCCTGCCTCAAGGCGAGGCCCTCTGAGAATAGGAACAACAAATTCCCAGGAAAAGAACCAGAGGAGTCCTCTTGTCTGCCAGTGATCTCCACGGACAAGCCAGACACCAGGAAGCCCTCGGGCCCAGAGAGCAGGGTCTGGCGGGGAAGAAAGGCCCCCGGCCGCAGGTCGCAGGCCCTGTGCCTCCTCCCTGCTTGTTCCGGGTGAGGAACGTCCTGGGGATGAGTTCGCTGAGGATCCCAGAATCAGACGCTGGTGGAGAGACCAGGCCCCCCACCGAGTCTAAGCAGAGGTCACGCAGGCCCGGGACCGAGGGGGCGGGCTGGGAGTGGCCGACCCCCATCGGGACCCTCACCAGCGGTTCTGCCGTCACTCACCTGAGTGGCCACCTTGCCGTAATCGATCCACCGCAGAGTGGCGAAATTGGTAGATTCTGCACAGTTGAAGCCGTGATTGAATCCGGCATGGTAGCCGTAGGGAAATGTGATCATGAACTCCCCGGCCTCCTGCGTGATCTGGGGAGGGAAAGGCCAACAGGTGAGCAGGGCCAACAGGCGAGGCGCGAGGCCCAGAGTCAGCAGCAGAGGCTACCACGCGGCTCCCCCACTGAGGTCACAGAGGCCGGAAAAACAGTGTGTGAGCAGGACACAATGTCAAGTGGGGAACTCTGCCACATGAGCTGACAGCTCCAGAGCTGTTCAAGCGGCCTGACCCAGCCCCTGAAACGAGACCCCAAGCCAAGGAGCTGGGTGTGAGTGACGGGGGAGGAGACCCACAAGGAGCCAGAGGGAAGCGTCTATAACCTCCACCCCGAAGGCCTGGAGGAAAAGGTGGCGACCCCCCCTGGCCCCCGGCCTTTCCCCCCGGGTGGCACTGAGCCCATGACCCAAGCACCCCAGAAGACACAGGATCCAAAAGAGGGATGACAATTAACAGTGGTCCCCGTCCCAGAACACAAGAGGTGGGGCTGGAGGTCCGATCCACAGACGTGGAAACCGCGGCTGCTGATGTGGGAGTGACTCTTGAGTCCTTGTTTTCTGGGGCCGGGAGTAACCAGGGCCCCGCAGAGGAGTGGAGCACCGGGGGCAGCCCCCCCACCGTGAGATGGGCCTCCGTCCCTGAGGAGTCTGTTTCTCGGGTTTCATCGAATGGCTTCGTGCGGACTGTGGTCTTGTGTCTGCCTCTGTCCCTTGGTGCGACTTCCAGGTCCTCTCTCCCTTCTGGTTCCCAAAGGGAACCCTGTCGTGCGGGTGGCTGAGTACTTCCCCGTCCTCCTGCCGACAGACCACCGGCTGTTTCTGGAGTGGGGCTCTGGTGACTGTTCGAGAACACGGTGGGGCCCGTCTCCCCACAGACACGCATGCCTGCATTCCTGCGGGGCCTCCTGGCGGTGGCATGTCTGTGTTTCCGAGAACGTGCCCGGTGGTTTTCCGTGGCGGCTCCCCATTCAGCCTCTACCCCGGTAGTGGTGGGGAGTCCCTATCAACTTTCCTGCTGGCCAGTGTTGGGGGTGGGGGGAGGGTCCCTCCAGGGCTCCGGTATCTCCTCGTGGTCTCGACCCCCTTCCTCTGAGGCCTACAGGTGCCTAAAATGTCCTTTCGCAAAGTGTCTCCTTTTGCCCCCACTTACCAAGTTGTTCATCCTTCTAGCGTAGCTTCATACGACTTCTCAGGCTTGCTACTCTTTATTTATTTCTCCAGAGAGATGAGTAGAAGTGGCTGGACTCATTTATGTAACCAACAAGAAGTCAGACCCTGAGGGGGTGGGGGGGGTGGGGGGGTGGGAGACTTCCAAAAGCCAACCACGGAGTCAAAAATCAATCAAAACTGACACAGCCTGGAGAAAAGCCAGTCCTTAAGAACACGAAGATATTTTTCTTTTCAAGTAATGAATTGCACCAATCAAGGGAAGTCAGTGTGCATTAAGTTATATTTTAAAATTCCTGTCCAAGTGACAGGCGTGGGGGGATGAAGCCCACGCATGGCAGGAGATGGTGAGTGGGGGTGGGGAGAGAACATTCAGTGTCCCCAAGGCCCCAGCAACGCCCCCCCACCCCGCCCTGGGATCCAGCAAGGATTCTCTGGGCAGGCTCCCGCCGCAGGGCTGTGTGAAATGAGTGGCTAATACAATTAAAATGTAGGAATTTTTTTTCCTTTGAAAACATAATTACTGATTTTCTTATCCTGAGTGACCGTGGATAGCACCACCTCGCTCTCCTGCCAAGCCGGCTTGCCTGCTCCCCTCCCCCCGCAGGGCGCAGGCATGAGCGGGGAGCCTCGTGGGCAGCCATGCGCTGCGGGGGTCCCTGCGGGGGCCTCGATCTCCTGGACGACTGCTCCCTAAACCAAGACCTAGAAGCGAAGTGCTCAGAAGGCCGGCAAGATTCGGTCACAAAACCGACACCCTGGTGGCTTCATCTCGAGCCCACGGTGTCTGCCCTCCATGTCACCGCCACCAGCATGATCCCCACAGGAAATCAGAAGGCACTTGGGACGACGGCTAGGCCGTGCAGCCAAGTCAGAAGCAGCGCGGGGACGGCCAGCAGGACACACCAGTCACGGAGGAAAAGCCTGAGTGCGGCTGCTTCCCCGAGCTCCAGCAGGATAAATGAGGAAGTCCATGGCAGATTACGGAAATACACACTTTTAATTATTAAAAAGCTCTGCTATTGATCTTTTTCTTCTAGAAGTAAATACCATTACAGAGATTTATAAGGGGAGCGCGGGAGTCACTCCCCACCCGGGGCTGCCAGGAATTCCGATAAGGGGACCCCCCGCGGACCCGGACGGGACATTCATCTGGAGCCTGACACTGGTCCCTGTTGGGCCGGCCTCGGCCTCTGCCCCGCAGGCCCGTGGACCGCTGGGGGCTGGGCTGGTTGGGGGGGGAGCCCGATCTCTGAGAGCGAGCTGCCCAGGAGGCCACCGCCTTCAGGGGACGTGCAGGCATCTCGTGCACCAAGAGCAGTGCCAGGCGGACGGCGACGCAGGAGAGGGGAGGGTGCCCGCCCGCCGACTCCTCGGACAGGTTTCTCTCTCCTAGGAAGCAGTGCCTGGGATAATATTCTCCACAACCCACAGGAAAGCAAGTACTTCTCCCTTCTGGGAGCAATGCCGGTCTATCTGCGAGGTTCCTGGTAACTGGTGATGTTCCAATCAGGGGCCAAGGGGAGGAGAGGGGGGCACAGAAACCCACGGTTCTCAGACCACGTGAAGTTCCCTGACGGACGAGCCCGACGGCTAGAGCGAACCCCCAGTCTGCACGCTAATGCCGTGTGCGATGTGACTAAAATGTCAGAAGCAATTTCCAACCCACTGACACTCCCGGCAAGGGTAGGCGTGAGGGTCTGGTTGCAGACCTTGCTCCCGTGCCCGACAAATGCTCCTATAGGGAGACCTGCGGGAACCAGAGTCCCAGGAAGGGCCTCCTCTCCTGGCATGCCTACGCTACCAGCCCAGAGTCTGCTCTGGCCTCTCCGGAAGGTTCCGAGCAAATCCCTCTGGTCCAGACCAACGTGGGGATGCAGGCCTAGACCTTCCCATCCAGGAGGCTTGTCTGTAGGGAAGGGATCGCCTGCAGTGGAGAGCAGCTGAGCCTCACTCCGGGGCTGAGCCCCTGACGAAGGCCCAGGTCTGGGAGCTGGCCTTCCGCCACCGCCCACCTCCCCAGCCCAGTTCCCCAGCGTCAGGCCTCATTCATGACAGCCTTTGCGGGGGACAAGCGGAGCACTTCCCGGAGCAGTAAACTGAGTGAGTTCACAGTCTTCACACTGTGGGAGGGCCACAGAGTTCATTTCTAAACAGGTATTCATTCTCGCAAAGGACGTCTGTGGTGGGCCATGGGGTGCAGCCAGAGAGCAGGGCTCAGAGTGGGGGTCGGGGCACTGCCCAGTTGTCCTGTGGCTTCCCAGGAAGTCTGTGGGAGCTGTCCCTCCACTGCAATCCCGGCCCTGTAGGACCCTGCAGGGTGGGC
>RCUC01104204.1:0-12903 GCA_003697995.1 Taxidea taxus jeffersonii
GTGGTAATAATTATCAATAAAATAACCCTAAACAATTTCTAAAACCTATGTGCATTTACTCTATGAGTTTTATATTAACAGTTGATCAATTTTGAGTACAACTGGTCTCCAAAGACTTTTGGAAGCAAGTTCTTGAATAAATCTTTGTGCTATAGCTTGAAGATATGGTAAATTTTCCTTCTGTCCCTTTTTCATTCCTAGGTATTATTTTGGTGCAACTATAAATGGGATTGTTTCCTTAACTTCTCTTTCTGCAGCTTCATTATTTCTGCATATTGATTTTTTTATCCTGTGACCTTACTGAATTCATTTATCTATTCTAGCTTTCTGGTGGAGTCTTTAGAGTTCTTTTGTTTCTTGTTTTGTTTTTTAATATTTGTTTATTTTAGAGAGAGAGACAGAGAGTAGGGGGTAGAGAGAGAGAATCTCAAGCACACTCCCTGCTGAGTGCAAAGCCTGACATAGGGCTCAATCTCATGACCCCGAGATGAACTGAGCTGAAACCAAATGCTAGATGCCTAAGTGACTGAGCCATCCAGGCTCATCCAGGGTTTTTATGTGCATAGTATCAAGTCATCTGCACATAGTGAAAGTTTTATTTCTCCCTTATCCATTTGGATGCCTTTTATTTCTTTTTGTTGTCTGATTGCTGTGGTCTTCCCTCCCTCTTGGTATGTTTTCACTCTCATCTGCATCTTTATATATTGATGGGTCATTTACTGTGTATGTTATTTATGCAATTGGAGTTCTTTGTCATTCCTGGAGCACTTAACGGAAAACATACATTAAGCTAAATAAATATATGCAAATGTTTGCATCCTCCTGCAACACCTGGAGGGTGGCACTTCATTTTGATAATGACAAAATGTTAGATACTATTTTTTAAATTTCCTGAAGTGACAGTTTTCTACACTGGTCAGCCATCCAGAGATTGGACGACAATTTTGATAGTCAATATTCCACGTCTTAGAGAGATTTGGAAATCCTCTCTTCTGTACCCTGGGAACCAAATGGTGCTTGATACTTTGAACATTCCTATATGCACTGATTACTCTAATTTCAAAGAATGCCCACTTACAAATTGTCAATGAGTTAATTTTCTACACATCAGTATTCTTGAAACATGTAAAATATAGCAACTAAGCATTATTTTTATTTATTATAATTGGTATTCTCCACATTAACTTGGATTAAATATACATAGCCACCGATACTGGAATGAGTTTCCTCCTGTAAATAACAATTTAAAAGATGAAAAGGACATTTAAAAGTATGTTGAAATTATTTTTAAGTTTATTTCACAGAAACTTGCCTGGGAAAAAGCCCCTGTAGCTTCCAAAAGAAAAGCCTTCTTATAATGTGATTATGATGCACATCCAAACATGGTCCACTTCCATTTGTATGTTAGATTTAAAGCCATTTCATTTTTCACACACTAAAAATACCAATTTTGTGGGAAAATCTTCCACATTTTATTTCATAAAACATCTAATCCAGATTTAGTGCCTAATGTAAATAACTAGCACTATACTGAGGATTCCCTGTTCATCCCACCTCATAATTTGAAAACAAAAGAGGAAAAATATGTCCTCCCATCTAACTTGATGCCTATGCTAAACGAAGATGACATCAAAGAAACAGCTACTTATTTGCTGGTAGTTTGCGGAGGAGAGGGAATTATCAGCCAGACTTCACTCCCATTTACAACTAGATCAGCTTGTAGTCTGATAAACTGAGATCCATATTGAAATTCTACCAACAAGGAATAATAGTATGGCATTTTTGGCATTCACTCAGCATGGGTATAAATTTTGGTCCATGATCCTAGAGTACAGGAAATTTCATGTTCCTTTTTTAAAAGTCATAAACTGTTTTGATTTCTCATGTCCAGGCCTATAGTGACATCATGAAGAAATCCTGTTCTTATCAGGGGCCAGACACATTATGGGATGGGGGAGTTGCATCCTAAGCCAAAAAGTTCCTTCTCTGGCTTTCTTTTACTTGCCCTAGTAGGGCAATCAGCTCTTGGAATAGTCAGAAATGCTCTGCCAACATTGTAGGTACAGATACAGATGACTTTCGGTCAGCCCTCAGATTGCTCTACTCCTATCCAACTCTGGGCAAAACTTCCAGCTTCTAATAGTTTAAGCCTTCTAGAGTAATTCCTCATCCAGGATCCTAGATGCAGTGAGTAAATCAAGGTTTCAAAAGCTGAGAACAAGACTCAGGCCAAGATGCTCACCTCCTTTTCAGTTGTCTTTTGCCTTCTTCGCTCAGTAGGCAAGCTTTCTTCTATTAACAAAAGCCAGGTTGTGGGGTTTTTCTCTTAGGTTTTGAAAACTTCTACTCTGTACTCATAACACACCCACTTTCTCAAAGAAAGAAGTTTGGAACTTAATATATAAAACCAATCCATCTTCTTGGAATAGGAGAGAGGAAAAAAAAAAACACCTATAGCAGTAACATACATAGGTATTTGTATGTTCTCAGACTATTATTCTGGTAAAGTTCAATGGTTTGTTCATTCACTAAACACTTATTGATTATCTTCCACATAATGCTAAGCAATGTGTTGTGTACACAACAGAGTTCTCATAGGACTTGGAGTCTAGAAGAAAACTTCTATAATTTAGAAGGTTGACAATTGAGCAAATAACTCTTGGATTCTGTGAGAGCACAGGGAATCTGTTTTGTACCTATTCTCAAGATTAAAATCCCAAACCTGAAAATTAAAAAAAAATTAAGAAAAATGTTTTGTTTCATATTTTTGTAAGTTGTGTTTCTCCTCAACTTTTTCTCCAAATATCAACTTTCAGAATTTGTATGTAGAAGGAAGTCATAAAAGCCTCATTGTGCTATTGATTCAATTTCAACTAATTTTGCTATTCATTCCCTTAAAACTATATGAAGGAAGCCATTTTAAAAAATAAATGAAGTATGTTTACTTTAAACTCTAAGAAAACAATCTTGATTAAATATAGCCACTTACTAGATTTAAGATACTGCATAGTATTACATACTTTCACTTCTTTCCAATAATTTTATGAGAGAAAACATATAGTCTTTGTGGAATTTTTTTATAAATTTCTTTTTCTTGTTTCTTTCAGATCCTGTAAACAACAATTGAGCATAAACAAATATTTTAAAGTTAGCTGATAAGTATTTTATCTAAGCTTATTTTAGAACATCCTTTCAGACATCTTATTTAGATAATTTCTGCTCAGGCAAAGACTCCTGAAATATCAGAGGAAATACAATATCGAAGAGAAAGAAAATAGTTTGTTTTTTATCTTGAAACATAGGAATTGTCCCTGTTAAATAAAGGTCCTCTATAATCATTTGACATTACTGTAATTGCTTATCAAATGATAATTGACAACTCTGTTTTGTTTGCTAGAGGGTATTTTTAGTCTACTTATCCATGAACAGTGACCAAATCAACAATAAACATTCAGAAAGATCTTGCTAAGTGCAGCACCTCCCTGAATCTGGGGATTAGAAAAAAGAACAAACATATTTGAATATATTCAGTTGACTAAACAGTGGGTTTGTATTTCATTTTACATCTAGTCAGAAAAATGAAAATTGATCTGGTAGGATTTGGGAGGGAAAATACTGATGGTGTTGATATCCAATAAGGTGAGATTGGGTTCTAGAGGAATTTGAGAAGTAGGTTAGTGAAATTTTTCAGGTTGAGATTACTGAGATTTTAAGTCAAACTACTCCTTTCTTAAGTCTTAGCTTAAGTCTTAAGGGTAAGAGTTTAGCCCACTTCTTGCACATAAAGTTCTTAGTGTGATAAAAAAATGAAATCAGAGTTTTCAGTTTCATAAATAAGTGACATTGAACAGTTTCCATCTCTGTAACTTTGCTGTGAGGAATGCAATGACAGATTCTGTGCTGTGTTTGCCTATGAGATGATTTCCTTGAAGTCCCGTAATGAGTTGTTTTTGGCAGGATTAATGAGTATTATAATGGTAAATGGATGTTTGCAGCTCAGTTGTGTTCCATCACGGAGTAACATGGGGTTTCTGGTCCCTTGGAGGCCATAATTGGTGGCATTAATGCAGTTTTTAATTACACTTCTTGAAAAAAAATGAATTGGAACCAAAACAAAAGCTAAGTGATCATCTCTCTGCTGTTTCACATGGTGTAAACAGAAGACCGTTGCTATCTCTGATATCTATAATTTGAATCATACTCTCCAGATAGAACATATGCAGTATATTTTGATGATGATTTTGTTTAGAACTGAATTATTTGCCTTTACTTTTCCTCATTCTAATATATGGAAACAGCTTTTATCATGTGAATATATTATACATGCATATACTGATCTATATGATACATGAATATGAAATGTATACATATGATAAAGGTGTAAATATTATAAATGTAGAAAGCAAACATGGAAGGCAAACATAAAATAATAGGCTTACTTCTTATATTTATATCCCCACATTTGTCTCTTGATCCTCACTGTTAGTGTTGAGCAATATAAGTGTAATTAATTCCCAAAGCTCTATGAATGAACTAGAAAACACTAAGCCATTTTTCTTTTTCTCCTTTCACACACATGTGTGAGAAATTGCTAATAGCTGCTGCTTCAGCATATCCCATCTTTGCAGTATTATGTTTGTTTGTAGTCTGCACTGGCAAGCCCAATATTGATCTATAGGATAAAATTTACAAATTATTCTATGGAAAGGAAAAATATCTCATCAGATGTTATGACATACATATGTAAAAAAGTAAAATAATGTATATTTTAAAAATCCATAGTATCAGCCATTTATCCTTTATCTATTTATAAGTGGCCTCAACTATATTGGTTAACATATATTTCCTGCTAGCAATAATAATATAACCATTATTTAACTATTCTATATTTTTTTAAGCTTTATTTAAACATATAATGTAACCCCACCACCCTCTCCCAATCCCTCTTCCCCCCACCCCCCTCAGTTTGTTTTATGACATTAAGAGTCTCTTTTGGTTTGTCTCCTTCCCAATCCCATCTTGTTTCATTTTTACTTTTCCTACCACCTTAACTCCCACCCCCGTTGCATCTCCACTTCCTCATATCAGGGGCACGTGCACCTGAATGTTTATAGCAGCAATGTCCACAATAGCCAAGTTAACTATTCTATATTTTTAAAATAAATTACATGGAAAAATATAAGGCAGCGGTTAATGAAACGGTTATGAGAATATATGAGCCCTTGAGATTAACTGATTATGTTACTCTTTCATGTTCTTGCGCAAGCCAGTCAATGTGGAGGCTATTCCTTATTCCTCATAGCCCTTTATAAAGACATTCTTGGTATCTTGGTTATTTTTGAGTTAACAATACATAGGGCAGAAAGGCATTTGGATTACTGGCAAGCAATGATATCTATGGAGAAGTACAAAAAGCCTGAATCCATAGAATTGCTCCTATATTTATGTGTGAGTTTTGATGAGGCTTAGCTTCACATCTTCTTAGAATTGCCAGCATTTAGGAAAAGAAAGCTTCCTTTCTCCACTCTGTGTATTTGATGCTTAATATCTGTGTTATTTCAACTCTTGCCAACAGATAAAATTCTTCATTGGTAGGCTCAAATGTATGGTTTCGTGGCTTTCCACAATTGGGTTAAACAGTTGCATTTCCCATTTGTAAGGAAACAAACAAAAACCACATAAAAAGCAGACATGCAAGTAAACCAAAATACCCCTTTGTGCTATTTATAAATAAGGGTTTCAGAGTTTGGGAACTGTGGAGCAAGTCACCAGTCCCTGCAAATTTTTAACAACATCGCCTACCAGAGAATGGGGACGCAGCCTCGGTTTTATGCGGCTCCATTCTCTTCGTGTTCATGATGATTGAGTGTGCTGAAGTTGCTTTGTTTTTTCTTTAGAAGAGTGATGATAGTGATTAATTCAGTTGATGCATCATTGTCTTGTCCCTACCACTTTAGGAGTTTCCACAAAATGTTTTAAAATAACTAGACAGCATTTATATACATGTGAGAATTCTGTGTGCTTTTGCATATTATCATTCTATCTAAATCTGATGCTGATCTTGTCAGCCATGCCATCTAAGAACACTGGGGAAAAAAGAGACCAAAATGCACATAAGAGCTGAATGTTTAAGTAGATGTTTAACACAGGGTAAATGTGTAAGTGTATATACATATACACATATGTACACATAAACACATATATGTATAATATACTTGCACATATATACATATATAAATAGAATTTTAAAAGTCTCAGAGAACACAAGCAGTGAATATTTTGCCTTAATTATGTTTTTATAATTTTTCTAGTGATTTAACATATATTGAATAACATAACCTTGCCGTTTCACAATATAATAACAAAAATAATAATAGTTAACTTTTCTTGAGTTTACTCTGTGCCAAGCACTTCTACATTTATTCTTTCCTCATACAATCCTCTAGAATAAGTACTCAAATTTCCTTATTTTATGGATTAACAAACTGAAGCATGGACAGATTGGGCCTCTTCCCCAGGGTCACACTTGCCTTAGAAGAGTGGGGACAGGATCCAGCTTTCCATGATTCCAGTCTGGTCATCCTTAAAACCTCTGTGATGCCTATGGTAAGGAGTAAAAATAATAATAAAACAACAAACTTTTGGTTATATTCTTAGGAGCACTGTTCCATTCCATAAATGAAATGCATTAACAAGATCTTAGTAACCTTACTGCTTTCTTGGCTCTTAGAGATTACCTAATACACACCATTCGCTTTTGAAATGAAATAATGAATTCTCACTGAGTTAAAGGAGGCAAAAGCTGAGACTAGGTTCAGCCTGCTGATACTACGATGACAAGTCCATCTCTTAGTCTTTGTGTGGAATCTTGAATGATGTCCCCTCCTAAAGGCCACTATATTAGTGCAGGAAAGCAAAGTGATACCTGTTGGACTTTGGAGCCGGGCAAATTTGGAGTCTCAGCTGGTCTAAACTTCTTAGCTGCTTGGCTGTGGTTGAACTAATTAATGCCTGTGCGCTTCAGTTAATTGACCTGCAAAATCTTTATAATAGTATTTCTCACAGGGCTATAGTGAAAGTTAAATAATGTATTTGAAGCACTTAGCCAGCCACAGTAAGCATTCAATAAATATGTGTATTTTTTTTTTTTTTTATTTGTTAGAGAGAGAGAGCAAGCACAGGCAGACAGAGTGGCAGGTAGAGGCGAGGGAGATGGAGAAGCAGGCTCCCTGCCGAGCAAGGAGCCCGATGCGGGACTCGATCCCAGGACGCTGGGATCATGACCTGAGCCGAAGGCAGCCGCTTAACCAACTGAGCCACGCAGGCGTCCCGTGTATTTTCATTATTAAGCAGAAACATAACTTTGCTTTGGGCTGGGTATTATGTAGTAGTTATCACAGTACAGCTACCCCTTGTTTTTCAAAAGCAGCCTTAAACAGATGTTTGAAAATGAAATTGAAGTCACTTCTGTGTCAGCTAACACGATTATACTACAAACAATGAAATTTCAAAATTCAAACTTAGGGCACTGTTAATGTCAGCAACTTGGTCCCCAAATGTTTCAGTACCTTAATGAAGCCTGTGGTTGGTTTGTCGTCAGATATTCCTTTTGAAAACATGTTAATTGATAGTGAATTTTGAAAAATTAGAGAGCATACTTGCGCATAATTTATCATCAATGAATATAGTCAGAAATCCTAGACAAAAGTGAGAGAGATGTGAGTTTGAATTCCAGTCTCCCACTTGTTCATCGTCAGGCAAGTGCTTCCCCAGACTGAAGCACCATTGCATCAGCTGTAAAAAGGATAAAATAACCTATACCTTGCAGGGCTGTTGTGACTGTTAAGAATGATGTATGCAAAAGGCCTGGTATAAGGCCTGGGACTTAGTAGGCACATAATAAATGGTAGCTATTAATGTTGTTAATATTTCTTGTCCAAGGTATGTGTAAATCTTTAATAATAATGCTAATCACTCATAACTTCAGTTGTACAAATTATGTACCTGTATTTTATAATTTAAATGTATTATTCTAGAATCAATGAATTTAGTCATAGTATTTTTGCACTATGTGAAGGAAGACAAAGATAATTGTTATTTTAAAAATGTCATTATTTTGTAGACTAATATTTAGAATTCTTTGTGTTCATTTAGGAAAAAAGGGGAAATTATTTTTAAGGAAGTTTGTTATTTTTGCTAAAAATAATTATAAACTTTTGACTTATTCCAAGTGAAATACTGGCTATAGTTAAATATACCTGTAGACCTGATGATAAAAAGAATAAACAAAATTTTATTTAAATAAAGAAATTTGTGTAACTCATACACAAATTTATTTTAGAAAGTACAAATTCTTACTTAAAAGTAGTAATTATATCCTATGACCTATCATATTATAGTGAAACTGCCATGGTTTTGTTTTTTAGTGAAAGAAGCTTCATGTTATTAAACCTCTGAGTCTCTACACTTTAAAACAAACAAAGTCTCTACACTTTAAACAAAGTACTAAGTAGTACTCTGAATATCATGAATAAAATATAGTAAAATAAACTAACTGAATAATTTTTTTCATTAAATCTATTTGAAGTTACCAAAGACTTTAAATTTTAGATATCACAATGCATTAAAAAAATAAAGCATGAATAGTTTTAAGGGATAATCTGAGATCAAAACTGTAATTTTTTCTTAGGGGATTCTTATCCACATTGGGAATATATGAATGTTATATTTCACTTTGCAAGATACAGAACATGATCAAAGTTTTTTTCTTGCTTTCCAAGGGAATGATGGCCCTGAATAGGACCAAGCTACCCTTTACAAAGGAAATTTTTAATAAATGTTTGTTGAATGAATATTGAATTTTTTTTACATCATTGACTGAATTAGTATGAGTTTACCGCATTAAAAAAAAGGAAATGAATTGAGGCAATGTGGAGATTTTAGTAGACCATCGTAGAAACCAAGATAATTTTTGTTCTTGTTTGATTTATGTTTCCTAAATCAATATTCATATTCTCCAACTCTAGATGAATTCTGTATTACCCTTTTGTTTTTTGTAGTTATCTGATTTCTAAAAGAATTAGGCTTATTTTTTTTTAGATGGATAAATGATAGATGTAAATAGAGAGTTAGGAAGATTTAATTGGCATATTTTAGATTCTTGCTTTTCTTTCAAAAGACTCCTCTCTGAAAGATAAGGTCAGAACATATTTGCTAAAGAATCTGAGAGAAAGATATTCTCACAGATAATTCTTTAGGAATATTGTTTCAAAGAGTATAGGAAAAAGGCATAAGATTTTGTGTGTGTATAAAATTGTTATTTTCTAGATATTGTATCAGTGATTGACATGTCTTTTCTTTTAATATTCTTTTATTCTGGCTGATTAGATTAGTTTTCTCTTTCCTCTATAAGCACTCAAAAACCCAGAAGTAGATGAACTTTTCTTAATCTTCTAGAAAGTCTAGGTTACTTTCTGCCCCTAAGAAAGCCTACCTACTTTCTTCCATTCTTATTGTTACTTCCTATCTTCCTATAAGATACTCCATGTTGGTCCTATACTGAAGAAAAGAAACATCATCTACTCATTTGTAGTTTGTACTTTTCTCACAACAGCCCTGCAAGGTACAGGTTATTTTTTCCTTTTTACAGCTGGTGCAAAGGTGCTTCAGTCTGGGGAAGCACTTGCCTGAGGACGAACAAGTGGAAGACTGGAATTCAAACTCACATCTCTCTCATTGAGTACATACCTCATTATGCTCATGCTTTTTCAAGATTCCAGCTTAATCCCCTCTTTTCCAGTCACTCCATTAGGGAAGTTGGGTTATAGCAGATCAAATCAAGAATAGTCTGCCCTTTCTTCATGGCACTTGATTGGTATTCAAAGCTCTATTTTATTGGAAATAGCCAATTATCTGATAAGGTTTATAAATTGAAGCCTAAATTTTAAAAAAATGGGTTTATGCAATGCATAAACAGATTTACACCATATATAAACTAATGATCATGTTTATTAATCAGTTAAGTTGAACATAACTAACATTGTGTAGTATAGGTGTTAATTCCTCCTTTTAAATGTTCCCCATGCAATGAATGCTTATTTTTATCAGTAGATCTCACCTATTTTCCCACCTGGGGCAAGAGGAAATTTACAAATTATTTTTTCAGTGTTTCATTCTTAACAATACAGGTTTTTGCTGCATTTACTGCTAGGCATTTACCTTCTTCCACTTTTCCCTATACAATTTCTCTCTGGAAATGGCATAGTAAATGGAAGTCCTTTGCTGTTCTCCCACCACTTTCCCTCAAAGAGGACAATGCCTCTGGACTTCTTTTGTATCTATTTTGCTCTTTTCCTGTGGCCACTGCATGTTCCTGCTCTACCTTTCCCACCTCTTCCCTGCAGATTGTGTGCTCTGTGGCGGGCTGTACTTCAAGGAGGCTTTTCACTTAAAGATTCCACCATGGCCAGTGAGTCACTTAGAGTCACCGACTTTGCTGGTTCCATTTTTCATACCTTATGCTTGATAGGGCCATTTTATTCACTTATTTATTTATTTGTTTATTTATTTATTTATTGAATGCCACATTAACTACTGTTTTGAAAGGAAGGTATTGACTTTCCAGGACAGTGCCACCACTAGGCATTATCATCCATGGAAATAAAAGGTTAGTTTTTGTAGGGTTCTGTCATTTTTCTTCCTTTGATAAGATCCTGTAACACCCAAGGCTCCCAGAGAGCACCTACTCAAAGGGAGTATTTATTTCTGGGGCTATGGGAGCTGACCAAAGAACCTCTAACCCCTTGTGAATTACAGAGCAATAATGTAATTTTCTATGCTCCCCCACCCCTCTTCCCCACACACAGTTAGTGGGCATCTGGTAGAAAGTCAAGATTTTCTAGGCACTAAAAATCTCAGCATCTGGTGGTGTTACATGTGGCTACTATAAACTTGATTAATGGAGACAGAAGACTGTAGTATGAATGCCTGCTTTATTCTTTAGTGTTCTTCCCCAGAATGGTTGCCATATCAAGAGACAGTTCCCTAAACTTCCAGTTAGTTAAAATGAAAGGTATAAGAACTATTATTCTATGACAAAATTTTGCATTCAAATTAGTGCTTTTTTTCTTTCTCATTTTCTTCTTTCACCCTCAGCTTTTGAATTTTTTCTCATAAGTAAAGCAAAAAAATAAATTAAGAAAAAGGCAGAAACAAACACTAAGGAATTAGTCTTTTGGGGGTAAAATTACTTTAACTTCTATGTAAATGTATCTTCCAAAGAGAATTCATTCATTAAATATTAATTGACTTCCCCCTATCTGCCAAACACTTTTGGATTGTAGGGATATAGGGTAGACAACATTGACAAGATTTCAATATTTTGACAATATATACAATGTCCTAGAAGAAGTGAGACGGACAATGTGCAAGAAAATATATTAATTAAGATACAAACGTGGTGGAATGAGAGAGTGGTATAAGGGGTGATGGACAAGTGCTAATTTTGGCTTAATAGTCAAGGAAAACTAACTAGAGAGATGATACTTGAGCTGATGACTGAATGACAAAAAAGGAACCAGACACTGAAGGGATCTGAAGGCACCAGGTCTGATGTAAAGGCCAAAATGTGAAAATGAGCTTTGAGTATTTGAAAAACATAAAGAAGGAGAATTTGTATAAAACAGTGAAATAGTTGACTCGAGTATGAGATAGCCAGAAACTTGATGACCTAGGCTATAGTTTAGAGTTTGGATTTTATTGAAAATGCAAAAGAAAGGCATTTGGATGGTTTTATGAAGAGGAATAATATAATCTAATTTGGATTTTGTAAAGAGTTTTCTGCCTGCTGTACAAAGAATGGACTGTAGAGGTTAGGCTTTTGAGTGGATATAAAGAGAGCTCTTAAATCTTTACTATAACAATATAATGAGGGATTATGGAAGTTTGGATTAGAGAAGTATTAATAGAAATGAAGAGACCTGGATGGATTCTGGACACATTTTATAGGTAGAGACAACAGATGGATTAGATATGGGGAGGGACAATGAGGGGAATAGTGAAGGAAAAGAAGGCATTAAGTAAGATTCCTGGAATTTTGAGTTAAGTGACTAGATGGATAGTAATGCTATTTCCAGAGATGAAGAAACCTAAATGAGAACCACTTTTTAGAGGCTAATCAAGTAAGTATTGGATGTACAGATTTGGAGTTCAATGAAGAAGCCATAAAATTGGAAATCAGTAGTATATAGATGGTATTCAAAACCATCTGTAAAGGGTGGGGAGGTAAGCTTTGATGGAGATTATGCCAAGCAAGAAGGGTTCTTCTCTCTTAGCCTCAAGCTTGTTAATGAGAGTCTTAATAATGAAGTCAGTTTAAGAACAGTTAATTTCCAAATCATGTGATAGGTATATCTAACTTTTTAAACAACTGCCAAGCTGTTTTCCAAAGAGGTTGTAACAGTTTACATTCCTACTGACACTGTATGGAAATTTCTAATTCCTCCACCTCCTTGCCAACACTTGGTTTGGCCATTTATTTTAATTTAATTTCAGCCATTGCTGTAGGTGGTATCATATTGTGGTTTAAATTTACATCTTCCTGATGACAATGATTTTTATGTGTACTTATTTGCCATCTGTATAACTTATTTATTAAGGTGTGTGTTCAAATATTTTACCCATTTTTAATGGGTTGTTTGATTTCTTTTTATTGAGTCTTGAGAGTTGTTTATAGAGTCTGAATACAAGTCCATTATCAGTATATGCTTAGCAAAATTTTTCCCCAATCTGTGGCTTTTCACACTTTTAACAGTATAAAGAGAAAATATGAGTATCTGTAGTACCTTATCTGTAATAGCTTAAACTGGAAATGACCCAAGTGTCCATTAAGAGGTAAACAGATTT
>RCUC01104207.1:0-10962 GCA_003697995.1 Taxidea taxus jeffersonii
CCCCCCCCCCAATTCTCTGCTCTGTGGGTTGCTCCAGACAGCCTTACTGCTTCAGAACTCTCTGGGCAGGAGGTGGACATCAATCTTACTCTTGACTTCCAGGGACACATGAGATTTCCCAGACCTCTTTCTCCATGCCCTGTCCCAGTGGTAATGCTATCCATCAGGCCTCTGCCAGCACTAAGAGACCAGCATTCCCTTCCATAGGCACTGCCAGTCTCTATAGCGATCTTCTTGGGAAGGGGAGAGGTACTGGGAACACGCTAGGGAAAAAAGCCAAAAAGAGTTCTCATTTGTACAGGTTTGAGAAAATCCTTTCAAGTAACTTTTCTTTTTTTATTAACAAAAATAGGTGAAGCAGGGTGATACCTGCTGGATCGTGTCATCTCTTCATAAGACGGGCTTACATGCGTCTTTTACTTGCCCTTAGAATGAAAGGACACTTACTTCCTCTTCTAGATTTGGGCTTCACCCAAATTCCAAGAATTTCACATTCTGTTGGACATTCTATTATTCATATACAACTTAGGTACCCACTTCCCTTTACTGGTCACATTCTACATCTCACTAACATATGGGGACGAGCATTCAGCTTTACACAGCTCTAAGTGGCCACTCAGGAGCAGTCTTCAGCATCAATGATTCATCTCCCATCCCTCCCAGCTCCCGATGGGCAATTACTGAGTCCCAGTGGCCACACATGGAAATCCCAACTGTATCTACCTGGTAGAATGAAGCTTCCTCTTCAAGATGCAAGGGAGAAGGGAACAAGATTCCATATTTCATCTCCCCAGAATGCCATAACAGACTCTACTACATGAATTTCTCCATTAAAGGGTTAGGACAAATTTTAAAGGGAATTATAACATGGGGGGAGGGAGAGGTTAATTCTCACTAGCTGTTTCCAGAGTCTAGAGGGAAAGTCCCCACAGAAATCAGCCCTTCCCAAGAGGATCCTAACCTGCATGCCCTACCCGAGGGTCCTGATTCCCTCTCTCCCAATCACTTCTTTTTGTAAGTTTCCATCTATGAATTCCACCCAACTCTCAGTAAAACCATCCCTATCCACAGAGAGAAATCTAACTCCCTGTATCTTATCTAATAAAAATATTTGTTTCATAAGTTTTATTATAAAATATTTCAAACAATGATAAAACTATAAAGAATCCTATACCAAGTATCTATGCATCCTCTACCCAGGTTTATCAGATCAACACTTCACTATATTTGCTTGAGATTCTTTTTCTTAAAAGGGAACAACATTTTACAAGTACAGTCGAATTCCCACAAACCTACCACCGGAAATCCCAGGCCCATTCCATACTTTATCCCCAACCCCCACTATGAGAAACTGTTCTACAAGATATTGTGTTCTGCCTCATAGTTCTCCTTGAGCCTCAATCCTTCAGGCTGGAGTCACCTACGGTTTGCTTTCCATAATACCAGCAACATTTCCATGCTCCTCAAAGCAGTCTGGAGGAGGGGGTAGACTCTGGCTCTCCGGATGCCACTGTATAAAGTAGACACAGGATCTTCCAGTCTGGGTTGCCCTTATGATTTCCCACTCATTGATTCATTTATTTGTCAATAAATGTATGTGCCAGGCATGGTTCTATAGCCTGGATACACAATAATGAACAAGACTGGCAAAGCCCCCATACTTAAGAGACTTGCACTCCTATGCAGGAAGAAAAGAGAATGAAAAGAATACCAATAGATCAGATAATATCAGATAAGGGGTAAGTGCTCAGTAGAAAAGGGGGAGAAAACCAGGGCTGTAAGACAGAGAATGATGAGAAGCAAGGTGCCATTTAGCTAGGTGGAGTGGTCAGGTCCTCTCTCTGAGGAGGTGACAAACAGACCTAGGACTTAGATAATGAGATCACCACAGGAAGATCTGGGAGAGGAATGTTCCAGGCAGAGGGGCCTACAAATGTCCAGTCACAGAGCCAGGACTAAACTCAGAGTTCATGAAATGGAAGGACAACCTGTGTGCCCAGTGGCTCAGGCGGCAGGAGAAGACAGGAGGCAGGTGTACCAGCAGAGCCTGGTTTGTGAGACAGACACATGCAGTCAGTGCAGGGGGGGTCAGGGCTGTGGTGATGGGCAGTAGCATCTAAACTTGGCTCAGTGTGGACAGCTGCCCTTGCTGCCTCATAATTAGCAATAGAGACTCTCTGGCTCCCTTGGTCCCAGTAAGGCACTGGTGGGCAGGGTAGAGTTTGGCTCTTTTCCTGCTTACCCCAGAGCCTACAGCATCAAGAACTGCACCTACATTTCAATCATATCCTCAAGAGACTCATTAAATGGCTCATTCTGGGGGCCCTACTGTATTCGTCCCAGAAGTCTTGACTCTAGCTATTCTCCAATTGAGAAGAGAATAGGATGGCCAGTCTTCTCAATATGCATGCATCCCTTGATCTAACCCCTAGCAACCCAATAACAAGAGTATCACTAACTATGTTTTTCAGGCAAGCAATCTGAGTCTCAAAGTTTCATCAGCTCCCCAGCAGGGTACATAGCCACACCCAAAACCTAACACATTACTGTTTCAGTGAAATATACATATTTATACTAGGTGAGATAAATAAAGATCATAGATGCTATCATGTCAGTTCTGGTCAGGTTTTACTGCCAGTGAATTACTTTTTAAAAAAGTCTCTTTTGTTTCAGTGTTTTTTGGTACAAGGGATTATGAACCTGTATTTGGGTTACCCCAATGTGTTCATTGGCTAAGTGGGAAACAAAACTGTCCTGGTCACAGATTTCCTGGGAAAAACAAAAAAGATAACAAGAGCCATTATTGAATACTTACTATATAAGCACTGTTCAAAATTTGTCTAAATTCCCACGGCCCTCAAGGGAAGGGAATTCCCCTCCCACAAGGAAGCAGGTAGGTATTTTTACTCTTCCCTGTCGGCAAAGGAAATGAGGCACAAAAATGGTGAAGTAACTTGCAGATCCACGATCTAAACTCAGGCAGTCTGTCACCAGACACCGGGGTGCATTAGCCACCGCCCTGTACCTCCTCCTGGAAATGGGAACCATGGGAACAGAAGCTTCAACTTAGAAGCAACGCAGTGCAAAGGCAGTCAGTTAAAAAAAAAAAAAAAGAAAGAAAAAAAAGGCATCGGTCACTCTCCAAAAGGCATCAGTCACTCTCCAAAAGAGATGCTCCCCCTGCAACCCAAGAGCAGAGGGGGAAGGGTGCAAACAGTGGGATTTCGAACCAGGAGCCCATCAGCCAGAGGTCAGACCACAACTGTGACACCAGCAAACTTCCAAAGGACCGGATCCCTGGATGCCAAGCCCATGTGTGACCTCTTGCCATAAACTACTTCAGAAAGATCCATGATGACTCCTCTGGTGAGAAAGGAAAAGGACCCTGGGGTGCGGTAATACCAAAAAAGTGGCATTCATTCACAGGCTGAAATACTTTTAGAATCACATCCATAGCGATACAGAAATTGTAGTGAACTGGGAGAAATCAGAAGGGGAGACAAACCATGAGAGACTGTTCACAAACTGAGAGTTTTGAAGGGGAGGGGGCTGGGGGGTTAGGTGAACCTAGTGATGGGTATTATGGAGGGCACGTATTGCGTGGAGCACTGGGTGTGATGCATAAACAGTTATTCTTGGAACACTGAAAAAAATAAAATTAAATTAAAATGTTTAAAAAAAAAGAAAGAAATTGACTTTTGCTCCTGGTCCAGCTTCCTCCCTATTAAGCAAGTAGGGAGGAAAAAGAAAAAGCCCAAAGCCTCTGGATAGATGAAATGTTTCTGTTTCTCCTTATCTCACTTTTAGGTTTCTTGATACAGGAATGGGAGGTGGGGGTTGCCACAAAAGGGGAGTCCTTGTCCTTCCAAACAAGTGGAAATCATACTTCGCTTGGGAAGTTGTGAAGAAACACTTGTTACTCTCCAACCTTGAGTTTTTAATCATTATACTCCTAAAATATAATCACTATTTGTTGAACCCTGGCTAAGTGCTTTGCAGGCATTATGGTGGAGAGTCTCAGAATGCCGCCAAGTCGGCGGTGTAAAACACCGTTTTACAGAAAATAACCCAAGCTGTCTTTCTGCTGTGGGCAAGATGCTCAGCCTGCTCTGCTTTGCATGATTATCTTGCCTATCATGCAATGACACCAAAACCCTCAGGCACCTTTATCCCCGTGAGAAAGGCATGCAGGCTGAGGCTCAAATACAGAAAGTAGTCATTTGTAATGTGCAAGGCTTTGGACACAAGCGGCCTGGTTTGAATGAACTGGCTGAATGGGCATCTAAGCTCCTGAAATCTCTCCAAGACTTATTTTTCTCCCCCATAAAATGGGCTGGGTCAGTTCCTCAGAGTGAACATCTCAGACATCCAAGGCCACACAAATCGCCTAGGATCTCAGTAAAAGGTAGGATTCAGGGGATCTGTAGCAGGGCCTAAAGGCTGCATTTCTCACTGGTTCTAGTAATGCCCACATGGCTGGTCTGTGGATCACATTTTGAGGAATAAAGCTTTGCAGGTTTTTTGTTTTAAGACATAAATGAGATTTGATACACATGAAGTTCTCAGCAGAGCCGGACACATAGTAAGCATTCAATAACTATTAGCTGCTGTTATTATTATTATTATTATTATTATTATTATTAGTCAGCTCTAAATTATTGGGTAAATCAAAGTTAGTGGTTGGATATTCTATAAGAGCTTATTTATAATGTTCTAAAAAGTTCTTGAAAGTTCCTGGGAGGCTCAGTTGGTTAAGTGTCTGCCTTCTGCTCAGGTCATGATTCTAGGGTCTTGGGATCGAGCCCTATATCAGGCTCTCTGCTCAGCAGGGAGCCTGCTTCTCCTTCTCCCTCTGCCTCCAACTGCTGTTCATGTGCTCATGCTCTCTCTGTTTCTCTTGCAAAAATAACGAAATAAAATCTTAAAAAAAAAAAAGTTCTTGAAAGAGCATGGTAATGGGCAGAGCAGTGTGGCGTAATGAAAAGAGCACGAGAGTTAAGGTAAAAAGACCTGGATATGAATCCTGGTGTCCCCTCTGGATAAGTCCTGAACCTCATAAGATCTTTTAGGATAATAACAGAACTAGCTGACAGAACTGTTGTTAACGTAAGAGTATATGGGAAAGTTCTTGAAAGTAAGCCCTCAGGTACTATGTGTGCAAGGTAGAAGGTAGGCTGATTCTTTCCGTACAAATGCAAACATTTTCCAGCCACTAGCCCCACACCAACTGAAGGGCTGAAGTGACGCCATTTAGAGGCGGCAGCCATTTTGTTGTTTATATTAAGCTGAGAACATTCCAAAGTGGTTCCTCCATATGCAAATAAGGGATTGGACATGAGCCAATAGAAGTGGTTCCTCCTTATGCAAATAAGGGATTGGACATGAGCCAATAGAAGTGGTTCCTCCATATGCAAATGAGGGATCGGATATGAGCCAATAGGAGTTATTGCTCTATATGCTAACAAAGGATAGAAAAACAACCAGTAAGGAAAATTCCCTGCCAGCAGTTTTCCGAACTGACCAACCCTCGTCAGACAGCACAGCTTAAGTCACCTCAAACGCCAATCATTTTAAAGGTCGCCTATACGTGTAACCATGTGACTATGTACTTTTTGCTCGCGAAATTGCCTTTATAATCCCTGTAAAATTCCAGCTGGGGGCTTCCTCCTAGACTCCGCTGTGTCGGTATGTAGGACGAAGCCCAAGCTGCAGCTCGCCTGAATAAAGCCTTGCTTTTGCATTTTGGAATGTCTGGCTCTCGGTGGTCTTCTTGGTGGTGGTCCTGCGATCTGGGCATAACACAACCTCCCTCCAGGATATCAAAACAGCTGTTGTCTTTGATGTCAGGAGGCACTTTGATGTCTGGAGGGAGAAATAGGTACAAGTCATATTAGCCGCTGTCTCTACTGCATACGCATAAGGTCAAGGAGGAGGAGAGAAAATTATAAAGGAGAGATTAAAAACCCTGACCAGTTGACCTGACCCTCAGCCCACACTGTATGCCCACACCATGCAGCCTCCTATAAGTCACACTGAAATAGTTGGCTCATGCACAATGGTAACAAATACTGGGGCTGGTCCCAGATCTCAGGTCTCACTCTCAGAGGAACCAGACCTTGAGAGCTAATTTCAGGTTGGGATCTGGGGAAAGCAACCCAGGGAAGACATTGCCTGATTTCCATTTAGGTCTAAGGTAAAGGGTGGAAGGGCAGGTACCCACATGCAGATGTGACTTGGTACCTTCAGAGCTGCTCTGTGGTCCATGTGGGATGCTCAGGAATCAGAAGTAACAATCAGACCAATAGATTTCTCAAGGTTTATGGGATGGTTCCCAGTGCTATCATTTGAAGGTCTTTCCATCAAACATGGCAGGCCACCTAGCAGAAAAGATAGGCCATGTTTACAAGAAGAAAAGAGAGCCTATATTTACAAGTTAACAGTTTTCTAGAACAAAAGGTGGACATCTGACATGAAATTATATATTTGGTACTATAACAAGATGGCTACCATCTTGAGCAAAGAAATCAGTATTAGAGTTCCAAATGTGAAGCTGCTTTCAGATTCCAGCCTATATTGCTAGTTAATACAGTGAAGCCCAAAGATTAGCAGCATGGCCTGGTAGCGTGCAGAGATATGGAGATAGGCAGCCCTCATTGGTCAGACAACAGAGTCCAAATTCTGCATCAGTTTCTTTCTAGCTGTGTGATCTTAGCCAAGTGAATTAACCTCTCTGGGCCTTACATCCTTATTCATAAAAATGAGGCTAAACACAAAAACTTTCCTCATAGGGTTGTTGTTAGGATTAAATGAGTTGATATCTGTAAAGTGCTTAGAATTGTAAATAGACACAGTAAGCACCAAATAAAAAAGCCATAATTGTTGTATGACCTTAACAAACCAACTGACCTCTGAGTCACTTTCCTCAGCTGTAACAGAATAAGTACACTGTAGGAGTGAAAAGAAACGATGTATGCAGAGGTATTCTGGACAATTCAAAGAGCTGTAAAATCGTACAATTTTTATTTTTACAAAGGGAATTTTTAATTTTGTGCCTCACTTCTATTCAGTAAATGGGAGCGACCATGAGCATTGCCTCTGGAATGAATACTCTATGATTTCTCCTAATGTCTGACATCTCCTCCAGGAACTTGACCTGCCAGGAACTTTCATTCTTACACAGTCAGAGGTCACGGGAGGGAGAATTAATTAACACAAATTTGAAAAGAATATGAACTCTAAGTTAACCCACTGCTTGGGGGCAAGAACCAATCTGTGACAAAAATAAATCCCTCCCAGAGGTGTAACCCCTATTTTTAACAAATATGTTTTGTCCTCTACACAAGTCCAAATCCTTGACAGGCATCAAATATTGGAGAGAGCTGCTGGGCTCAGGCTTTGGATCTGCACTAGCCTTTGAAGTCACGGATTTAATAAGAGAGTGACTCAAAGCGGGCTGAGCCTATGTACACAGCGTCCTTGACGTAGAAAGGTGATTCTGCCCACCCACCGTAGGCAAGGGAGTGTATTTTTCTTACGGAGATGATGATGGACTTATACCACTTCCTCCACACTGCGGACTGCCCCACCCAAGTGATCAAATAATTCACATCCACAAAAATACCAAGAAGCAGTCTGGGTGGAGTCCTCAATTCTTCTAGAGGAAGGAAGCTGCCTTTCATCATCTAATCTCAGCAGGGACACACCAGCCCTTCTGCCCGAGGCTGTTGGTTACACAAAGCAACCCCTGTACCGTGGGAGGAGCGAGGACACGAGGTTGTGAACACCAGGAGCTGGGGACCATGGGTAGCCACCCTGGAGACCTAATAGGTTCCCAGCAGAATTAGTAAGTTCTTAAGTGGAAAGGTCCTAGAATAGTATCAATACCCAGTGGAAGCCCTCAGTAAAATATTAGCTATCACCATTGTGAGGGTAAGGGGAGGAGGACTCTTGTTGCTTCTGTTGAGAGCATTAAGGGTTCGGCTGGTGACCACAAAATGGAAACACCAACCAAACTGCCCAAAAATATCAGCCCAGGGGTGCCTGGGTGGCTCAGTCAGTTATGCCTCTGCCCTCAGCTGAGGTCATGATCCCTGAGTCCTGGGATTGAGCCCTGCATCAGGCTCTCTGATCAGGGGGAAACTGCTTCTCCCTCTCCCCACTGCTTGTGCTATATATATATATATATATCTCTCAAATAAATAAATAAAATCTTTAAAAAGGAAAAAAATCAGCCCCAGCCCTGGCCTCATTAACTTGCTGTAACCAGTCTACATACGTGATTTTTTCTGCAACTTTGCCCTTCAGTTTCTTTACTTTTCAAATGTAAAATGTACTTTTTCAAGGTTCAAACCCAGACTAACAAACCATAAAAGGAAGTCCTTCTTCCCCTGATCAGTTGGGAAGTTTACAGATACACATAGCAGAATATCCGGAATAACTTTTTAGTTTTAATTCGTTCACCTAACAAGAAATCTGAATAAAGGCGGTGCCTTGGCTCAAGGACTTGATGTGTCACCAAGGATCAGGACTTCTCTCTCCCGCCTGCATTTTTGATGCTTGGGTGATAGGTCCCTTTGTGATAGCAAGAGGGCTATAGGGGACTTAATCACAACTCAGTGCAAAGGCAAGAGAGGATGGGGGGCTGGAGGCACCTGGGCTGTCAGAGAACTTTCCGGATATGTCTCTGTATTGTTCCATTTTTTTTTTTTTTTTTATCCAGGAGAAATCCTTTTCCCTGAAGCTTCCCAGCTGACTTTCCCTTGCATCTCCTTAGCCATATGTCAGTCACATGCCCACCCTTAGCTGCAAAGGAGACCAGAAATTTGACATTTTCTGGGATGGTGGCCTCAGTCGTGCCATCCTGGAAGAAAATGGTGGGACCTGGCTGTTGGCACACTAACCAAGAGACTCTGCCGTGCTCCTTCATGCTGGTTCTCTCATTGGAGAAACTTTACTTTCACTCTTTCTACCTAGAACAGAAATATGCATGAACCAGGAAGGCTGTGAGCCAAGCAATTCATCCAAAATTGATTAAGTCTCATTTACCTTAGCATCATCCAAAAATAAAGTGTTGCAGAGAATTGAGTTATGCAGATAAGCTTTCTCCAAAAGTGCCAACCAAGGCTTACTGTATTTTCACCATTCTTATGACAATCTTTACTAATATCCTTTACTTCTATGTCTTTTTGGCAGTGTGTCTGAACATAATTTGACACATACAGAATGGCAGAACTGCCATTATGGGTACCAATTATTGCACTGGGTATAAACACTCTAATACCCCAAGAGGATCCTTTAGCTCCAACACCAAATGCCCCTATCTTGCTCACCACACTCCAGGTCCTATCCACTGTACCTCACATTAGTTGCTGCTTCTGTGAAAGTACCTCCTGCCTTGTTTTCTGCTGTCGCTTCTAATTCTCCAGAACTTCTAATGATAGAATGTGCTACTGAACTTAACTTAAGATTTAGGGCGACATGGAAGAGAACGGGATAACGGCAGAGGAGTCTGGGCCTTCCCTGCAGGGACCCAGCAGTGAAGACACTGCCTCACAATGGTTTGGAAGCATGAGGCCTGCAACGGAGGACAGGTTTGAGCTGGGGAGAGTCGGGGTAGGTAAGGGAGTCACCACAGCTATTAGGCCCCTGGGTGCCAGGGAAGTGCAGGAGGTCTGAGGTGAGACCTGGAATTCTCTCCATGTTGTTGGATAAGACAATGAGCTAGCACCAGAACATCTTGGACCTAAGGGTTTTGGGGACTGAGTTCCTTGTTCAACAGTTACTTCCAAAGTCTGAAATGACCCCAATGATCTCACTATTGGAATGCGGGCAGCTTGGATAGCTTTCAGAGTTGAATCAAACTTTATAATTAACCAGCTGAATCATTCCTTCTACCTCTCTGGCTTTCACCTATGGATTTAATTCACCGAGGCTTGTAAGCAGGACCCAGATTATACTTCCTGGCCTCTCTGTGCCTGGGTTTAATTCCCTGGCTGCATCAAACACCCTCTTCCTTTTCTGTTTGATTGATGCTCCTGTCTTGGGAGACATGCAAGTTTAGCTTTGGCAACTCCTTGTTGTTTTTGACTCTCCTGGGGCGGAAGTCCTGTCCCAAGATTAAAACCCTCTATGCTTCACATGCCCTAGCTTGTAAGTGATGTGTAAGAGGCAAAAGGAGATTGTCTGCTGTGAGTTCTCCCTAGCTAGGGTGAGCATGTGGGGTGGTCGTCACTCAGCTGCTATTTACACACCTGGACTGGTGAAAGAGTCTTCACTGTCATGCAGGGTTTAGATTTGCAAGCACCTGGTCCAGCTGTTGCTACCTCCCTATGCTTTCTCCCTGAAAATCAGAGCAGAACTGTGTGGGATCAAGGATTTCCCCAGATGGGGCTTAACTAAGCATGGGATAGCACATAATTAACCAAACTGAACTTTGGTTATAAAAATAATATCATTTGGGACACCTGGGTGGCTCAGTTGGTTAAGCGGCTGCCTTCGGCTCAGGTCATGATCCTAGCGTCCTGGGATGGAGTCCCACATCAGGCTCCTTGCTCAGCAGGGAGCCTGCTTCTCCCTCTGCCTCTGCCTGCCACTCTGTCTGCCTGTGTTCTCTCTCTAACAAACAAATAAATAAAATCTTTAAAAAAAAATAATATCATACACTGATCACGTATAATCGATCTTCATTATTCATGGATTCCGTGGTTACGAATCGACCTACTTGTTAAATTTTATTTGTAACCCCAAAAATCAATATTTGTGGGGCTTTTGTGATCATTTAGGAAAATGTGCAGAATGGCAAAAACTTCAAATCACTTGATGCACCTGTTCCCAGCCAAGGTCAAACAAGCTGGTGCTCCACTTTCTTATTCCAGCTCCCATACTGGAAAGAGTGTCCTCTTTCCAGTGTGGGAGTTAGTGTCACACTTGCACAATTTGGGGTGAAAAGGGCTCCCGGTCATT
>RCUC01104226.1:0-10474 GCA_003697995.1 Taxidea taxus jeffersonii
AGGAATTATTAATCAATGAAATATTTGGTTGCTTCCGAGGTGGACGACCATGTGCTTGTTCCAGGGTGGCAAGAGACGAATACAACGTCAGCCGCCAGAGTGTTTGAGCCTCATGCAGCGAGAGCCCCACTGGCCATGCCGTGGGTAAAGGACACAGGAGCACCTACTCCCTAACCTTGACGAGACAGATGTACCTGAGGAGGGCTGATGAAATGTGTCTGACGCAGATCCAGGAAATAGTAAGGAACTCTAAGTGCACATTTCATCCAGTGGCCCTTCCACTGTAGGCTGATAACTGGTGGCCCCAAGCAAGGAGGCTCTTGAACTCATCAGGGCAAGTGCCCAGAGAAGGGCTGTCTGGTGGGAAGGCCCATACACAACATGGTGCCTGGAGAGTAGGAAAAACTCCCCCAGCAGCTAGGGCAGGTTGGGTGAGGCTAGACGCAGCAGGACTTACAGGACCCGCCTGAGCTTGGTAATAGCAGTGAGTCTAGTTCCTGGAAAAGCAGTCTATTAGCCCACAATTTCTGTCCTTTCTGATAAACAGTTTTTACTAGTTAGCTTCCATATCTTTTCTTCCTATGGTGTAGTACCGCAAATTCTGGTTTTAAAAAACATGTGTGTGCACGTAGCTTAAGACGCTTTCAAAAAGTATTCACAAAACTCCGTTTTGTGCCCCAAATTTCTACTTTCACACCAGTCTGTAGGTAACAAGTACTTGGATGGCATATGGACAGTGGTCACAGAGGCTTGTTACAGTGTAGAGAAGGACCCGTGAACCCAATGTGACCAGTCCTCATTCTTATCTTCTCCTCCAACACAGCCACTAATGGCCAGGGATAAAATGTGTGGACTGCATAGGGCTAAATATTGCAGAATCAAGGGGCTTAGGTGGGATTTGTGTACTCGTGACCTGCAATATAGCTCAATCCTCTGTAGTATTACACTGTTGCAATTGCTTCCAGAATAGTTCTCATTACATGTTTTTTAGCAGAACTCTTTTTTTCTAATCATCAAGTATTCCTTATAGAAGTTTTGGAAATGACACACACTCACGAATTACTAGGTTTCAGAGATAACTTGGTCAAGTCCTTGGGCTCTCTGGGTCATGACTTGTCCAAAGACGCTGACACATACATACGAACACGTAAGCTGTATCTACATAGAAGAATTTTGAACATGGTATTATTTCCTCCTCTCTGGTACGTGTGGGTGCTTTGCCATGAGCATGTGACCAACACCTCAGAGCTGCACTTTGGATCATAATCCTACCTGCACCATTTTCTACCTGAGTCACAGGTACCTCTCAGGGGCTGATCCTCCTTGACTGCCCCCACCCCTGCCCCAACCCAGTCCTCTGGATCTCAGTCACTAATGAAATGGGAATGTTTAGCCTGTGCCCCATTGTGGCGGAAGGGCTTTCTCCTACCAACAGGCTCTGATTACTTTTCAGTTTGCTGAAAGGAGCCTTAAAGGGAAAAAAAAAAAAAAAAAAAAAAGTCTTGTTATCCCAATCGGCCACCCCACCCTTTCAAGCTGTGTGATTTCCACATGTCACTTGACCTTACTGAAACTCCCAGACACTAAGGATTAATCATGGTCACTGCCTCATGGGGGTCTGTAACATTTGAACAGGACAATATGCGTAAACTGCTCAGACAAGGGTCCGATATACGAGGGTCCATCCATCGTAGCTCCCACCAGCAGCAGGAACGGGGCAGTGGATGGGGTGCTGGTGATAGCTCCCCCACGACCAGCAGAAGGTACATGTGGTCCACAGTAGGAACTTGTTCTCAGAGTGGGAGAGGGAACGGGAGAGCTGTGGGCCTGTGGAGACCCTCAGCTGCTGAAGCAGACAGACAAGCTGCTGTGACAAGAGCATCACCACATTTTCGTGCAACTTGATAACGGAGAGACAGGGACTGTGTGGCATACAAGCCTAGCCTGATTCATCAAGTCAGAGAAACTAAAAATGCACTAAAAAAGTCACTAAAATGCTCTACTAATTGGTACCACGGCCATTCTGAATCACCATTCTGAATCACTGCATCAACTAGAATATGTTAACATAAAACATTGAACTTTGTTTCCTAAGCTGGAATCGGTGCCTCGGAGCGGTTCTTAGAGTTCCTGCTTTCATGTGTGTGCAGGCAGCTCGCTTCTTATCTGCAAGTAATCGCTTCGTGTGCCTGGGAGTTGTTAACTCGAAACTAGCTGCTCTCCTCTAGGTGCAGCATGGAATCACCCAGGCTGTGTTTATTATAAGCACTCAGCAGGTATAGGTACACATGGGGGATTGTAGTTCCTGCCTAAAGAAGTCTACAGTTCACAAAGGAAGAAAATTCACAGGCTTAGTAAATCCTTTTAACGTGTATATGGCTGTTCCAAATTCAGAAGAGGATAAAGTGGAAACCTGTTATCTTTATACTACAAAGTCAAATAAAAGGTAAGACAGGAAAAAAGTTCACATATGGGCATATACACACACACCCCAAGAGCAATCAAAGAAACAAAAATAAAGCTTACATTTCATTATGTCAAGAACAGGAAAGCAATCTGGTGGAAAGAGCAGGGCAGCAGAGCTCCTGACCACCACCCCCGCAACTCCACGGAAGGGCAAAGGACGATCCACAAAATCCTGGTGCTTCTCAGTCGTGGGCTCCGAGTTGGAGAGAAGCAGACAGAAATAAAATAGTGAAATAAAACTGCCAGGCATAGAACCTCACATACACAATCCCGAGGGACATGGGCAAACCTAAGAAATGCCAGCAGGCTGCCAGCATGGGGCCGAGGTGCCCCGGGAGTGGGGTTACTCCCGGATGGAAGAGTGGGCTCTGGCAGGTCAGTAAGGGGATACCAGAAGAACGAGGAGGAACCGGGCCCCCCTCGCCCCCCAGCAAGAGCACTTGACTTTGTCCTTGCTCTTGTCTTGCCAGCCAAGACCCCACATCTCACCTCCACACTGTTAGGTGCAGAAAAGACAACTGGAAACAATTCCCAGACTCCACCTATAACCCCTGAAGAGACAAACTTCCAGGTAAGGCAGGCGGGGCATCTGGGAGAAGTCACCGAGCCACCACTGAAGCCACCTGCCTTCGTAGCACCTATCAGCTGCTGCTCTGGGAGAAGCAGCAGCCCAGCCACCATTCAGGGGTGGAGCAGGGAGTGGGGAGGACCAGCCTGTCGGGGGTGGATGGACTGTTAGAGAGGAGCCTTCCCTTCCCAACCTGGGTGAAAAGGGAACCAGCAGAGGTGCCTGGAGGTGACCACTGTAAGCCTGAGTGTGGTTTTAGGAAAATCATGGTTTATCTTCCCCAAATCTACCACAGTCGGTGGCAAAAAAGTAAATACCTCACTGTTCATTTACAAGCACCTAGTGTGAGCAAGTGCATAAACCTGGGGGCTGGCAAGCCCCACCCAGCAGCCGTGAAGGAGTGGGTACAAGGAGGCCGTCAGGTTGTGCCGCCGGGCAGCAACACGCTGCTGTACCCTCTTCCCCTCCAACCCCCACAGCCTCTGGCCCCAGATGGAGCCCAGACACTCAGGACCCTGGACCTCTCTTCAGAAGACTGCACTGAGGAGGGGCTTAAAAGCCTCACTGCTCCCCTGGATGGAAGGCAAGCTGGGGGTGGAGGGCAAACGGGGGTACTCGACCTGAAACCTACGCTGTTGGGAAGCCAATCAACCCCCTGGAAAGTAGCCATGTGACCTTGGCAGAGGAAAAGCGCTGCTCCCGTGCTACTGAGGTGTACATCAGCACTAAAAGGAGGGAGAACATTTTTTTCCGGGCTTGAAATCTGGCACCCTGTGGCAGGGGCCCAATGCAAATGTATTTCCTCAACTATGAAAACAGTCATCTAATTAAACACCGGCCAAAATAAGTAAGGAGGAGAACTATATGTTCATCACTTTGAGATGTTTTTTGGCATAGAAATCCCCCCCAAGACAATGTAGCTTTAAAGAAAATCTGGCAAACAATTAGGCCCTAATCACTCTGCCCTGATACCTACTCAAACATCTTAAGCAGAAATGATATCATCCCTGTAATTTTATTTCAGAGGGAGCTGACAAAACAAATTTCCAAACATATTTCCATCTCCAAGTTAAGGATATAATTGCTCATTTAAGTAAACACGTTTAGGTCTCGGTCTGTCCCTCTCTCCCTCTCCCCTCCCTTACTAAAATATCTAACACAAAAATCTATTTTCCCCCTCACACCTCTCAGGTGGGTTTGGACTCGAATGGGTCTGGGTACCTCTCCAGTGGTTCACCTCAGACACAAAGCAATAGAATAAAGACAGCAAGAGAGCAACTCTGTAAACGCCTACAATGACTGGCCACAAGGAAGACCAAAAGACCACCAGTCTCAAAGAGCAAATGAAAAATTATCCAACCTTCTAGAACCATTTCGCATATCCACAGAGAATCTTCACAATGATCCATGAAATAAACACCTTTTTGAAAAAGAAATTGGCAGTGAGCAGGTCACATGGCTGCTTGACCCAGTTACAGAGGAAGACCTGATGATGGTTCACGGGGAGTCCAGGAATGCGGACTGGGAGACTGAGCCGCCCCCGAGTGTCATACAGGCTGCTGAGGGGGACACCCGGGCTGGGAGAGGGGGCATCAGTTCTTAACTCCGCACACTGGCTCCAGGGTCACTTAGCATGTCACTCGGGGCCATCTTCATCATCGGGGAACCTCAGAAACAAAAAGGAGGACTGGCCCACTCCTCTGAGCCTCCTGATCAGGTGCTGTCGCTCCCCAGATCAGGATAAAAGTCCCCAGGTGCAGAAAGGGCTCTCATTGCTGCCACCTGCTCTCACCAGCAGCCCCAGAAGGGCATTCCAGGCTCTCCCCGCCCCCGACCCCACCCTGGTCTCCTCCAGAATGCCCTTCCCTGGGGGGGCCATCCTCCGGGTCAATGCCACACACCACCGCTCCTCCCAGCGGCTCTGCAGAGGTTCCAGACAATGTCCAGCTGCTGTCCCCCTTCTGTGTAGCCATGTGACATCTCGACTTTAACACCCTTCAGTCTACTTCCATCACATACAGACATGCAGAACTGCTCAGGAGGAAAAGAATAATCCTTTGAGTACTGGAAGGGAAGAAGACGTCTCTCCTGTTCTAATTTACTCTAACGTCCATACTGAACAGACAGTATGAGACCATCATTAATAGAAAAACTACCAATTTAGAATTTATCATAAACTAATCTGAAAGAGGTTTACAAACCACTTCTGTGCTAGCTACAAAGAAAATGCTGGAAAAGTCAATGGAGAACATGAAGACCTTTTTTTAAAAAAATACACAAGATTCCAAAAGCAAGTAGAACAGCCTCAAAAGCGTCAACTTTTGGGGACACCTGAGTGGCTCAGCTGGTTAAGCATCTGCCTTCAGCTCAGGTCATGATCCTGGGGTCCAGGGATTGAGCCCTGCACTGGGCTCCCTGCTGGGCAGGGAGCCTGCTTCTCCCTCTGCCTCCTCTCCCGCTTGTACTCTCTCCAATAAGTATCACCTTTAAAAGAATTTTCTAAGTTAGTGGTTTACAATTAACCACCACTGCTGATCCCAGCGCTCTTCAGAGCAAGTACTTACATACCTACATCTCCAGTCAAGCTCATTTAAGATATAAAACAGCATCTCCACAGAAGGTCCCAGACTAGAAGTTCTGTCCGATGTCCTTATGCCCTCATTTTAAATTGGAGGAGCTGGAGACCCAGTAAAAGTCAACATTTCTGCTCGGGGACCGGCAGAAAGTTGACAGTAGGGGCAAAACTAGAGCTTTAATCTACTGACAAGTCACCTCCAGCTGGGTTCACCGTATCCACAGGGTTTCAAGGGCCTCTGCACACGTATACCCACTCGCATCTGTGGCTGCCGCTGCCGTCTGACAAAAGCAATGTAAATGGATTTCAGTGAAAGCATATCCAAGTTTAGGACAATTAGGCTGCATAAATGAACACAAATTATTGTGACATCAGTACACGTGACAACCAAAAAAATGACTACTGTACTCAGCTGTCCTCTGCAGAGCTGAACCCCAAGCAGCAGGGAGAAGACGGCATTTGCGTTTTGATTTCATTTATGGACTGCTTCTAGCATTCCCAACACCCTGTAAGGGTTCTGAAACAGCACAAGGATTTATGAAGCCCTGTAACCAACAGGACTATTTATTTAACAGTCCACTATTATTCAAACTTTATGCTGTTTACTGCTCCACAACCCCCCCACACCAATTATTTTTAGTTAATGATGCTCAGCAAATACAACAGAAGCCCCCAATGGAGGCCTGCTGAATTAATTTCCTGTATTTCAGGCAAGGATAGGTGGTTGCTTTCTCTGCTGCCCATTTCCCTCTTCTGTAAAATGAGGGTGATATTCTCTATCTCCTACAGCTGGAAACACTCATGGGTAGCCCTGCTGCAGTGCATAGAGTAAGAACCCACCACAAGATGTTGCGCTTCTATTTCTAGATAAATTGCTCTCTTGTTCCTGAACACGTAAATTAGAAGGAGAGAAAAACTGTTAAGTAAAGGTAACACGTAACAGACCAGGGGCTGAGGGGAGAGAGACAAGAATCAGCAAAGCAGGAGAGTCGAGCCACTTGCTGTAGGGGCCAACACGCCCAAGGCATCCCTCCTCCAGCAGAGCAGAACCTTGGATGTTCCTAACCGTGACCCCGTGTGATAGACAAAAACATCATGGTAGGTTTCAAGCAGACCACTCAGGAAGGCACCATATGTGTAACATGTAATACATGTCAGAGAACTTCCTTCCAAAATGGATTTTCAAAAAAAAAAAAAAAAAGAGAGAGAAGCTTTGTTGTTTATAATGGATAAGATTCAGTTTCAGCGCTCTGGCACGAATCCAGCTCTCTGGAACGGTACAATCTGTGGAGGAGCACAGCCTCGGTGTATATTCTCCTCCCGTTACTTTGTGCACCATCGACAGCCACAAAGCTAGTGTCTTTAACATGATTCTTTCTAACCATTCTGCCAAACCACACTTCAGCAGAGAAAGTGCAAAGAGGAAGAGCAAAGGCAAGATACAAGGCAGAATGAATCAAAGGACCAAGAGAGGAAGCAGAACACCAAACCACAGAGAAATCTGCAAAGTACCTTGATTCTGTGATGGAGGTGGGGAAAAAAACGCTCTCTATTTAATGAGCCCAGACCTCCCTTCCACCCACTTAGCTGTGAAACCTGGGATAATCTCCCTCCGCCTGATGCTCCTCTTTTCTGGAACCACACCTCTTGCTTGTGCTGGTAAGGCTGCCCAGCAAGTAGTCACATTTTACTAGGGGAAAGCTTTGGTAAGCTTTAGTAAGGAGAGGAAAGCTTTGGTAAGGAGAGGATGTTAGAGGGACAAAGGCAGAGCCTGATGGCCTTGTCATCTCCAGCTCTACTCAGAGCAAGCAGACCGGTACAAAAATTTCACAAGTAGGATGACAGATCTCAATGAAAGCTGCCAAGGTCCCACTGTGGGTCATGACAGCCAGTGGGATAGGCACTGCCCTCCAAGGGAGCACAGTCACCATCTTTAAGATGCATAGTGATGGATGGTAAGTAGACTTGCAGCAGCGATTACTCTGTAGTTACACACATGTCAAATTAAAGCTGTACACGTCAACCTTACAATAAAAACAAAAAAAGGTGCACCTCCTTGGAGAAATCTCCCTGTGTCTTCCCAGCTTCAATGCTCCCCACACCCACACTTGCAAAACCCCCATGGTCTCCAACCACCAAGTACACAAAGTCACAAGGACCTCCCTGAGGCACCCAGCTAAGGAGTCATCCCAGGACTCCCCCAGAAGGAGACAGGCAGACAAAACCCAAGGTGAGGGGACCGAGTCACTCCCCACCCCTGGCCCCAGCATGTTCACGGGATGAAGAGAAAGGACCGACTGACACTAATTATTAAAGTCTGTCTCCCCTCCCACTACACTGTATGTTCTGAGGGAACAGGAACCCCATCTCTCTTGTTAATGACATTCCTCACCCCCGGCAGAGGGCCTGGCTGCCAGCTGCCCTCGGTCCTCAGCTACTAAGCCAGTGAACAAGAAGGGCAAGAAGACACAGGCAGATGAGCAGCCAGCACCAGGCCTATGAGCCTTCATGCTCGGTACTCAGCACCCAGTGCCGGGCTGTTGGGCCAGACTCCGGATGCCCAGGTGCAGGACATATTTTGGCATTTATTCAGTAAATAACCCTGGACAAGTCACTCAACATCCAGGAGCCTCCTCCCCCTCACTCCTAAAATGTAAAATAGTTGGGGGGAGGTGGGGGAGTAACAATTTCCACCTCTTCTTTACACAGAATGGTTGATGGGATCAAAAAGGAATCACAAAACAGAAGCCCTGTGGCACCTGGGGGGGCTCAGTGTCTGCCTTCTGCTCAGGTCAGGATCCCAGGCTCCTGGAATCCCTGCTCAGCTGGAAGCCTGCTTCTCCCTCTCCCACTCCGCCCCCCCCCCCAGCCTGTTTGTGTCCCCTCTCTCGCTGTGTCTCTGTCAAATAAAAAATAAAAATAAAAAATAAAAAAAAGCAGCCCTGTGGGCAAACTTAAAGGACTACGTAAGTACAGTATGCGATATTGTGATTTATTACCAACAACTTTTCTAAGGAAAGTCCCACTTTACATAAGAAAATGCCATCTTAAGTTTGTAAATGTTTTGCATTTGAATAACTTTGGCCTGTGTTTCTTCTTAACCACGTCCTATTAGGGTATCCTCATCCCCATCATAAAGAAACTTAAACTCAGAGGAGTCAGCCACTTGCCAGCTGTTTTCTGTGCACTTCCTTGGCCGTGGGCTCCCAGGATGGGCTGTACGAACATCAGGCTGAGGAGGCGGAGCTAGTGAGTTGAGCCCTAGAATGCCAACCTGCCAGCAGGAAGAACAGAGGGGCATGGCGGGGAGGAGCAGCCCAGGGACAAGAAATAAAGACACGCCCCACCCTAAGGGCAACAGGAACTCTTTGGAGTTGGTTTCTTATCCCTGCCTGCTAAATCCTGGCTCTCATGGCCTTCCAAGGGCTAAATTATGGTTGTGAACAGACCATCACCAGCAGCCTGAGCCAAAAGGTGCTCTGAAACACAAAACCAAGGACAGAACTGAATCTGCGCCTTGACCACAAAATAGGAAAATACTCGAGGCCTGCACATCAGGGACGGACAAGGTTTGGTTTGGGGAACCCACACCTCAAGTCCTGACCCACTCCCTCTGTGGGCTCCTGGTGTCAGCCCAACTCCAAATCCTGAAGCAAGTTCTCCCGGGATCCGCATCTCCCGGAGCAGCGGAAGCTGACCTTCCCCAGCTGAACAGTGCTAACAGCTAAGTTACAAGCTCTGCCTGCTTCCATGGCAGCCTCTGTCCCCATGCAGCCAGAAGACAGCTTAGAAGAGACTAAGGTGCTGGCAGGACTGGCCGAAGCAGACCAGGTGGCCACTGTCACTCCTCGGAAGGAATCTCTCCTCTTCCTGTCCTTGCACACTGCACACTCCGTCATCACCCAAAGCCCTGGGTGCGGACGCCCGTTATCCACTCTAGACACATGGATTCACACTGCTTCTGCCTGTTTCTCCCCGCTTCTGTAATTGCTTTGCAAGAAGGGTGTGTGAAATGGAAAGCGATAAACCAAGAGGGCATGAGAAAAAGAATTATATCAGGGCACACGACAGAAACAATCTGGCCTTTCCAGCGTTGCCAGAGGGCCTCCTCCCTGCCCCTGGCCCCCCAACTCTGCTTTATCATCCGCGCTGAATCCCAGCTGCTTTGAGAATAAGAATAAAGTGTCCAGATTTGGCTAGTTGCATCAAACAAAATGAATTTTTACATGGTAATAACCAGGGATTTTTGAGGTCAGTCTTTACAGGCCCTTCCGCTTGTCTGACCCCCCAAGATATTTTGTTTTCATCTCTGAAGAATACCAGCATGACCTCTGAGCAGCCAGAAGCCTCTTAAGTCACTGCTCCACTAAGGACAGTCTTAGCCTGAAGTTCCGGGGAGTCCCTCCTCCTGAAACCCTCACCCAACCTCTCAGAACCCCTCTCTGGCTCTGTTTTAAGACAAGGTCAATAACCCATCAAGGTGCACCCATGTTTTTTTAAAAAGTTCATGTTAAAAAAACCTAGCCTTAACTTTCTAGAAAATGCTCTCTCCCAAAATCTCTGAGTTCTTGGGGGACTAAGGCCTGCAGAAGATGGCAGGAATAGTCATCACCTTGTCAATGTCATGGAGAGGTGCATACAAGGAATTACTCTAAAAACTTTGCATTCAGGGGCGCCTGGGTGGCTCAGTGGGTTAGGCCGCTGCCTTCAGCTCGGGTCATGATCTCAGGGTCCTGGGATGGAGCCCCGCATGGGGCTCTCTGCTCAGCAGGGAGCTTGCTTCCCCCTCTCTCTCTGCCTGCCTCTCTACCTACTTGTGATCTCTCTCTGTGAAATAAATAAAAAAACCTTTAAAAAAAAAAAAA
>RCUC01104227.1:0-19873 GCA_003697995.1 Taxidea taxus jeffersonii
AAAAAAAAAAAAAGAAAGAAATTACTACCGTAGGTCTGGCCTGATGTGGGTTTGAACTTGGATTTTATTTGAGATCGATATTGCCACAGGGCCTTGGGCAGAAGTAATGACAAATTCTCTCAGGAAGAAGCATCCTCAACCCAAATAATAAGATTCCCACAGAAAATTAGCCAAAAGCATGAGGGTTAAATTCAGGACATTCATTTGACTGATTCTTAGTCAGGATTTTTCTCTCTTTTTGGATATTAACTTAGAAGGATGTAGCTCTCTCTCTTTCTCTTTGATAATTTCTCCAGAAGAAACAGCTCTGAGAATATAAATGCTTTCCATCTCATGTGGATGATAAGTTCAGCAGCTGTCTCAGATCCTTCTCTAAAAACATTATACCTCTCAAATATTTTCTGCTGTGGTATGGAAGTACTCTACAATACTGCTAATTAATTCCCCAGGTTCTCCAGGGCACAAAGCACAGGTGTCCTCTACTCTCAGATTCCTAACCTACTTGGAAGGTGGGCATTTCGTTATTTTCTGCTGAAATTCCTGCTGAACTTCAGCAAGAAGAGGCCCACAGCAGTGCCTCCAAAGTCTAACTCTTGTTCCTTTTACACCCCTCCTCTGTTTACTCACTGTATAATTATTTGCATGTCCTTTCTTATAGAAAGGATAACAGGACAGGACAGGAAGCCTTGAACTTTGATACACAATAAAGATAAGCTTTTAAAATTCAAATGTCTTTCTCTAAAAATTATTGTGTCTGCCGTGGGTTTCAAATGTCTATTTAAAAAAATAAATCCAAATGTCACTTCTTTCTCTATGAATTCATATGATAAAACACTCCCCTGAGGGGCATGGAAAAGAAAAACGATAGCTGCTTGAAGTGGGGGGCAGGTCACATGCAAGGTAGCCAAAGATTGAAAAAATAATTATCCATATCTGGTAATGTTTCCCCAAACCATTTTGCGACATAAACTTAAACTTAATAGTTGTGAAGATGTTTATTCTTACATGCCTTTTACAGCCTATGGCAAAGCTTTCGACTTGCTGAGATAAATAAGCTATGAATGAAGAGACTTACCCTCTTATCAACTCTACTATGGTGTGTATACATTTGCCGTCAAGTAGAGTTGATAAGAGGGTAAGTTTGGATGGAAAAGGGGCCACCTGATAAGCTCAATTCACTCTGATTGTCTGTGTTTTAACCATATACAAACCAAATAGCTTTGCAAATCTTTGAAAAGTAGCATAAATCCAAGGTAGTATGAAGAATGATAAAGAGAAATAAAGACATTTATAACATCACAAGCAAAAAATGCTTCCTCTTGAAAAATGTCTGGATAATAACAACAGAGTATTTCTTTGAGGGATTGGAGGGTATTTTTCCTGACCATATTTATGGGACCTAAAGACACATACCTCTCTTCATACTCCCCATGGATACACAAACACACAAATACAGTCACAGTTGAGACTGAGCTTGAATTCTTTTTTTTTTTTGCACAGCAACCCTTAATTAATGCTCATAAACCTGGACCTGACTGTTTGAAAGCCATGAGGATAAGTTATCATTCTCTCTAAACCTCAGTTTCCTCACTTGTTAAAATCATAATATTTACATGTTCCTTTTTGGGTTGTCAGGTAGTATTAAAAGAAGATGAAGATACACCAACATGAAATGCATAGTGGATAATATATATATTATATGTATATACAATATATATATATTATTATATATATCATTATCCAGATTTTATCTGACCACACTTGGCTACAAGGGAAAATGAGAATTTAATTCTTTTAGCCAGAAGAAGAAGAAAATAGTGAATAGCAAATAACATATTCTGTTATTTCAAATTTAAAGATTTCCACAAAAAGAGACTTTCACTATCCCTTTAGGATACATAGTTTAGAGCATAATTATTCTTCACATGGATATATATATATATATATATATATATATATATATATATAATACACTATATATATATATATATGTATATGCATATATATATAATATATAACCACTTTTTCCTGTGAAAGCAAAAACTCTTTTAGTTGTAATGGACAAAAAAATCGACACAAATATACTTAAAATAATTTCTTTGGGACTTACATAGAGCCCCCAAAAATCTGGTTTCACGTTTTCTTCACCTGCTAAAATAACAGTCTATGAATTGACTTCATTCTCAAACAGGCTCTCCCTTGTGGTCTTAAGATTGCTGCCAGCAGCATCAGGGCTATAATCTTCCAGGTTAATTTTTGATAAGAAGAGAAACTAAGAAAGAGTTGATCAAAATCTGTAGTCTACTATCTTTGGGGAGGATTGGGCTGTATGCCCATCTCTGAAGGAATCACTATACCCAGTATATGAAATCTGGTGATCATCTTAAGCCAGCCATGGCTTCTCCTTGGAGGAAAGGGGGAATTACAACAAACCAAGGAGCCTAAAAGTAAAAGAAGGGTAGTCTCCCCAGGAAATCCAGACACATGTTTCCAGTGGAAAAGGGAAAATCTATAAAGTCCACTATGGTCACCCAGGTTCTTCTCTTCTTTTTGCACAAACTATAAATGAACTCAATTTTCATATCACTGCAGAAGTTCCTGAATGTGAAGAATAATTATGCTCTAAACTATGTATCCTAAAGGGATAGTGAAAGTCTCTTATTGTGGAAATCTTTAAATTTGAAACAACAGAATATGTTATTTGCTATTCACTATTTTCTTCTTCTTCTGGCTAAAAGAATTAAATTCCCATTTTCCCTTGTAGCCAAGTGTGGTCAGATAAAATCTGGATAATGATATTTTAGTGGAGCAATTTATAGAACTTTAAAAAAGAGTTTTTAGAAGAAACTGATGTGAAGAGAGCGTAATTTTATGCTCCCCACACATAGCCCTAAATCTTTCCTGTTGACTTAAATGCAGCTGTGACTCTGAAGCTCCAAGAGTTCCTTAACCCATGAGGTGATATTTAGGATGAAATCTATCGAGTAGAATAACAGAGCTAGAAGTGGGAAGTAACTTGAGTGTGTATGTAATGATCATATAGCCAGACAAGTCCTAATTTGTCTACTTCCTAAATTAGACTTCTTTTATGCAAAGAAGAAAATTTTGAAGATTTACTTATTTATTTAAAGAGAGATAGAGAGAGAGAGCAGGAGGAGCAGCAGAGGAAGAGAAGGAGAATTTCAAGTAGACTCCCCACTGATGGTAAAGCCCAACATAGGAGTTGACTTCAGAACCCCAATATCATGACCTGACCCAAAACCAAGAGTCACATGCTCAACCAACTGAGCCATCCAGGTGCTGCACAAGGAAGAAACTTATGTGCAGCATTAACCACTGTTATCTGCAGTTTTCTGATATATGTGACCAAACCTAATCCAAAGGCGTTCAAGTTTATAAAGTAACATTCATGTCCCCCAAGAATGTCAGAAAATTGTTAGGTGATATCTGGGAATCACTTACAACATGAAATTATCATTTTTTGGGTTAAGATCCTCAAATATGCCATTTCTAATATTCTTTGGATTCTAAATTCACTGGTGTTCCAAATATCCAGATAAAAGAGGACCAAGGCTGGGACGCCTGGGTGGCTTGGTTGGTTGAGCAGTTGCCTTCGGCTCAGGTCGTGATCCCGGCGTCCTGGGATCGAGTCCCGCATCGGGCTCCTTGCTCGGCGGGGAGCCTGCTTCTCCCTCTGCCTCTGCCTGCCTCTCTGTCTGCCTGTGTTCGCTCTCTCTCTCTCTCTCTCTAACTAATAAGTGAATGAAATCTTAAAAAAAAAAAAAAAAGAGTCTTTCTTGGTTTGCTCCTCTCTCTTTGGAAAAAAAAAAAAAAAAGAGGACCAAGGCTTTTGCTAGGAAATATTTAACTTTGCAAGCCTAGAAACTCACCTGCTCCAGAAACCTTCCCTACAGATGCTCCAAACTCCTGAAAATATCATTCCTTTTACTAACACATTTAAATCTGGAACATTAGTTCCAATTACAAAAATATGTGTGAAGGAAATATTAAAACAAAACAAACAAACAAACAAAAAACAGAAGTGTATTCAGGTATCTTCCAGCTCTCTCATTTTTCTTCCTTTGTTTTTGTAAGACCACCCTGAATGCCCTTTTATGTGAGTACTCACTTTGAACTGGAATGGCTGGTTGTGAGAATAAATATCCCATAGTCTGAACCCACAGAAAGCAGATGCTAAATAACTGGGTGGAGATGTGGGGAAAGGGGTGTTCTGGGCACCTATCTCACAGAGGGATAGTGATGTTGATTTGTGGTAAGAAAGACAGGCTTTTCAGAATAGAGAAAAACATTCCTGTGAAAGAAAAGAAAAATTAGTTTGTGTTCTGGGGCATGATGTTAGCATAACCGTATTTTGAACCTCACATATAAGACAAAGAAGGAACCATGAGAAATATCCAGAGCAAAAAATTACCATAAATTTAGCTGTATGAAACAACACCTATTTGTTATCTCACAGATAATAATAGATTAGACATGGGTCTCACTAAGCTGAAGTCAAAGTGTTAGCAGAATTGTATTCTTTACTGGAGGCACTGAAGGAGAATGTATATCCAAATGCATTCAGAGTTTGGCCAGGATGTTTCTCCTGTGGTTAAGGACTGAAACATCCATATCCTCACTGTCTGCCTGTGGAAGGTCACCCTTATTTCCTAGAAATGTGCCCCAGTCCTTTCATATGGGCATCTAAATCTTGACACTACAGACCTTCTCATACTTGAAATCTCTCCAGTTTCCTTTTTACCACATTTCTCTTATTGCTTCTGTTTCATTTCTCTGATCACAGAGAAAGTTTTCTGCTTTTAAGGATTCATATGACTAGAGTAGGCCCAACCAGATAATCTAGATCTATAACCTTAATTAAATGTGAAAGGTGACTTTTTCCATGCAACACACCATGTTCACAACTGTGAACTATGAACCTGTGGTCAGCTAACTTGTTAGCTTTCAAGCTCTGCAAAATCCCAAACTCTTCACAGTTATTATTTTTTTATATACTTTGCAACATAGTATCACATTGGGCATACACTAGTCTCTCAATATATACATATTTGCTGAATAAAACAAATGAACACAATCCTGTTTTTTTTTGAAGTTGTGCAAGATAATTGTGCAAACATATAGCTCTTGTACTTAAAGATTCTCTTCAAGAACAAAATGTCCTGTAATAACTGAACATTTATTGCATGCTTATTATAGACAATGCATCATTTTAAGTGATTTACAGGTATTGATTGATTTACTCCTCATCTCAACACCATGAAGTAGGTAATACCATTATTGCTACTTTACAAATGAGGAGGCTGAGCAGTTAAGTAACCTGCTCAAAGTTCACAGCTATTGACAAGAAGCAGCTAACATTTGAACCTGGGCAGTATATGCTCTCAAGCACTATCCTATGACAACTCCAATTGGCACTATTAAAATAATTTTTTAAAAGATTTTATTTATTTATTTGACAGAGAGAGAGAGAGAGAGAGCAACACAGGGAGAGGGAGAAACAGACTCCCCATTGAACAAGGAGCCCAATGAGGAACTTGACCCTAGGACCCAGGATCATAACCTGAGCCGGAGGCAGACACTTAGCCAACTAAATCAACCAGGTGCCCCTATTTATTTATTTATTCATTTATTTATTTATTTATTTATTTATTTCAAGATTTTATTTATTTGTCAGACAAAGAGAAAGAACAAGCAGCAGGCAGAGGGAGAAGCAAACTCCCCACTGAGCAGGGAGCCTGATGCAGGAGTTGATCCCAGGACCCCAGGATCATGACATGAGCTGAAGGCAAATGCATAACTGACTGAGCCACCCAGGCATCCCTAAAATAATTCTTAAAACATTAACTAGTATTACTATTGCTGAAATAAGCCAGAACTTAATTGCCTTTATTTTACATTCTTTCAGTGTAAATATGTTTTTCCTATGCCTCCAAATTCAGCTCACAGGCAATCAGAATTGTCATACAGGTCAGGTCAGAACCTATAAGATGTCACAGCAACTCCAAACATCACTTGTACTTGGTTCATAACTGACTTTTGAGATAGTTGTCAACCCTTTGCCCCAGTACCAACATTATAAGGGATCCCAATATATCTGTTAGGCATCTCGACCTTTGTATCCTGCACTACTATTTAGACTGCTGATTTTTAACAAACATAAATCACCAGGAGACAGCAGTGTCCTCTTTTAGTTATTCAAGTATCCTGCACCTTCAGCCTCTGGGGTATAAAACAAGAAAGGGTCCCCATATGGAAACAACTGAGATTTTAAAAAATGAATGATAGAAGCTGAGAAGAGGAACTTTGGAAATACTAATTTGGATGTCCAAAATGAAATTTACAACACTAACTTCAAGAAATTCTCATTGCTATTCTAGTTTATTCTTTGTTTCTTGACTCAGACTTGCTCTGTTATACTCTTCTCATAATCACTCTTACAATTCCCCTTGTCCTTTGCAGAATTTGTGGGCCCCTGCTTTAGTCTGTCCCAGATTACTCATGTTATCACAATATAATTTTAATAGTGCTCCTTTTCACTCTTAAATATAGCTCCAAATTGGGTAATAAATTACCCCATTCCTAACTTAACAGAATCTATTTGTTCTGTCCATGTTGATTTCTTAAAGATTCATGTTGTTATAAGAGTGGCCAAATACCCCAACTGATGCCAGTGATTGAAATTTTTCCTGGTTGCGGGACTGGAGAGTCTTAGGTCAGCTGGGACAGCTCATCTCTCCGTTGTGGTGGGCATCAGTGTTGGAATAATGCTGACTTCCCTCAGGCACTAAGTATTAAGTTGTTTTTTATAAACATCTCCCCTATAACTCCAAGTTTTTTTTTTTAAATTTAGAAGTGTACTTTTAATTTTTAAAATGTACAGGGACTTCCTAGCTCTATTTCATTATAGCACTGTGATCAGAAAACATACTCTGCATGATTGTTACCCTTTGACATTTGTTGGGATCTACTTATGGCCCAGAATGTGTTTGATTTGAGGGAAGTTTCCATGGGCACTATAACTCCAATTATTAAAATTAATGCTACTGTCACCTCAGTATCCACAGCGTTTTATGGCCCCCCACTTACATTCAGGTATAAAAATATCTTGATCTTCTCAGACAACAACTAAGCTAACATAACTAACATCACTAAACTTAAGTTAAATATAATTACTCTGGGTCCTAAGAAAACTTTAGTAACACATTTCCAACATAAATATTTTAGGGAATTGAAAAAAAATGATTTGACTAAATATTTCAATCTCTTATTTATCCATTACAATGGAAACCTATTATCTTCTACACATAACCTCTTTCCATTATATTTTAATAAATGCCATTTTTAAATGTGCACATTGAGTGAGACTGGTTCATATATATGACACAGCAATAAGACTTTTAGGTGATAAATATAATTAATAAGAGAACACCAAGGAGGTGTGTTATCATTTCTATGCACTTATTATTGCTATCCACACAAAAATAACTCAAAGGTTAATACTTCAAATTTTCATGAACATAAGTGATTATAGCTCAGAACTCAACATTTTTTCTATTGTGTTGTTAACTGAGGTCCCAAGGGCCTCATCGAAGTCAGTGTGATTTTCTAGCTCCTTTATTGGAATAGAAAAATCTAACTGATCAGCCTGAATTTTATAAACATATCCATGGAAAATATGAAACTATTCTCAGCAGAGAAGCAAGTGAAATATAAATGAACAAAAGATGTTTTGTGTATATTCATTTCATTAACTTTTTATTATCAATATTATTCAGGAATTCCCTCATTTTTAATAAACATGAGTACTCTTTTCAAAAGCTGTTTCAACCAAACATCATGAACTAATATTTGACCATTCAAATATCAAATATCATTACCTTAAAAATTTGCTTTTAAACCTCCAAGAGAAAGAACTCTTGGCTAAAATTCAAAAATAAGACAAACCTTTTAATGAGGGATTCATGATTTATAGTTCTAAACAGTTGTTTTCTTCCTTGGTACTCCACTACTGGTTGTCAGAAGCTGATCTTTTCCAGACCCTGTTCTCAGTGGTCACTGCTATTACTGAAAGCAGGAGACACATTAGGTGGTGAGTGAGCTATGGTGAGTGAGCTCAGCAGGAGCCATCGTGGTTGGAGCATGAAGGTCATGGTCCTGGCCTAGATTCCACAGGAAATGATGACAGCAGAGTGGAGGAAGGCAGAGGAGAGTGAGGATGCCTGACAAAAAGAGTGTTGGGAGCAAAGACAAGACCCAGCTCCGGGGGATCAGGCTTCCTAGGAGGCCATGGCAAGGTTCAACGTCTGAGTAAGGTCTAAGCCTGACATTCAAATTGAGCAAATGAGGATAACAGAAACAGAGGCTGGTTGTAAAAGTGCAAGGCTATGCTGAGGGTTTAATAGACATAAGGAATCACACAGGGAGAAGTGTCAGACAGATGACTGATCTGACCCCTGCCTACCAACAGCCTTTCCATACCACTGTCCCCTCTCCTCACTGTCCTTCCTGCCCTCCCATTGGCCTCCTCTCCTTTGTTGGAGCACACCATTCTTGTTCCTATTTCATAATTTTGTTATGCTTGTCCCTCACCTCCCTGAACTAGAACTTACGCTGGTTTTTGTCTGTCTGTTTGTTTTGTATAGCTGAGCTCTTTCTCACCCTTTGGTTCTCACCTTCTTTATTGTGTTTAAAATGGAATATTTTCATCCCCAGCATTTATCACAATTGTTTTGTTTGTTTCTTGTTGGTTTTGTGTTGTTGTTTTTTTATTTTACTTGTGCATGCTGTGTCTACTTTTTGTCCATTTCCCCACCAGAAATGAGATCTATGAAAACAACAACTCTTTCTGCCTTACTCACCATGATTATTTTTTGAGTGCCAGGAACAATGCTTGAGAACAAGTTTCCATTAAAAATTTTCAGATCTTGTTAGAGTTTGCAAAGTATTTATCACGACAAATTGGGAATAATTACTAGTCCCAGGATTGCAATTATTTTGTCTGATTCCTATTTTCTCTAATTTTGTGTTTGAGCTTGATGAGAGCATGTGAGTTTCCTGTTCTAGAAAAATACCAATGTCTGGGCCTCAGTCCTCCAGAGAGACTGGTTTGAGAACCCCTGGAGCAGACAGAGGTTTTCAGCAGAATGAGGCTGAGTGCTCAGGAGCTAGTGATAGGAGCAGATTGCTGGTTACTTGGAAGAAATTCTTGATGAGTAAAATAACCCTAAGTACTTTTCTTAGACAAAGAAAACTATTAGGTAGTAAGTTAAACTTAACCGTAATTGAGGATTTCTTTTTATATCATCTTTATATTAAAAGAAGGATGCAAACGGAAAGCAAGGTGGGAAAAGCTCAGATCCCAGGGTTCTCTTTATTTGGAAGCAATGGGAGACACACAGTGATACTGTGCAGTTGGAATGATTTATAAAGATAATCCTGCATCACTCTTAATGTGTGATTAAGTTCTATTATTTTTTCTTTTCAACTTTTAATTCCAGTTTACTTAGCATACAATGTTATATTATTTTTAAGTATACGATATAGCGATTCAACAATTCTATCTGTTACTCAGTGCTCATCAAGGTAAGTGTGCTCTTAATCTTTACCTATTTCACCCATTCCCCATCCACTTCCCCTCTGGTAACCATCTCATCTTCTTTATTGTGTTTAAAATGGAATATTTTCGTCCCCAGCATTTATGACAATTGTTTTGTTTATTTCTTGTTGGTTTTGTGAACATATGTTTTCTTTTAAGTTTTATTTGTGCATGCATAACCATCTCTTTGTTCTCTGTATTTAAGAGTCTGCTTTTTAGATTTTTTTTCCTTTATTCCTTTGTTTTGTTTCTTAAATTCTACATATGAGTGAAATCATGATATAATTCTATTCTTTTTTATTGCTATTAGTGTTATTATCTCATTTTCCTTCCTCTTTATTAAATAATTCTTTCATTTTTATGGACAGATAATTTATGTTTGAAAGTTTGAAAAATATTACATTTCACAAATATGAAATAAATAGTGATACATATATCTGTACCTTCAAGCAAGAGATAGAGTTGGGTTACTTCAAACTTTTTTGACATACCATGCAAAGTTTATCTTGATCCAGCTTCTCTTTACCTCATCATTCATCATACTTCTCTGCCCTACAAACATCCCTCTCAACCTTATCCTTTCTACCCTAGGTCTTTGCTCAGAACCTGCTTCAAGGGCATATGATCTGTTTTATACAGGTCCCCATGCTCACAAGGGCCCTCTGCTAGTTACATCTATTATAAAAAGACAAGAGACAATGAGTGCTTATGAGGAAATGGTGGAATGCAAGCTGGTACAGCCACTGTGGAAACCAGTAAAGAGGTTCCTCAAATAATTAAAAATAGAACTACCATATGATTCAGCAATCCCACTTCTGGGCATATATCCAAAGGCAACAAAATCATTTTATCTGTCAATTATACTTTAATAAAGCTGTCACCATCTTGAAAGTCTTAGTAATTTAACAAAGGGCCACACATTTTCATTTTAGGTCCCGCATATTATGTAACCAGTCCTGTCTCTGGGTTTCTGAAATACTTCTGAATTTTATTGAATGTACTTTGCTATTTTTCTCTTTTCTGTCCTTGCATTCTCTGTGAGTTACTCTCTCTGAGCCTTGCCATCACCATGGATGTCTCCTGTTTTAAGACTCAGAGGATGTATTGTTAAAATACTGTTAAGGCACGCCTGGGTGGCTCAGAGGGTTGGGCCTCTGCCTTCTGCTCAGGTCCTGATCTCAGGGTTCTGGGATCGGATACTACATCGGGCTCTCTGCTCAGCGGGGAACCTGCTCCCTGCCCTCTCTCTGCTGGCCTTTCTGCCTACTTGTGATCTCTCTCTGTCAAATAAATAAATAATATCTTTTAAAAAAATACTGTTAAGGGGCGCCTGGGTGGCTCAGTGGGTTAAGCCTCTGCCTTCAGCTCAGGTCATGATCCCAGGGTCCTGGGATCGAGCCCTGCATCAGGCTCTCTTGCTCAGCAGGGAGCCTGCTTCCTCCTCTCTCTCTGCCTGCCTCTCTGTCTACTTGTGATCTCTGTCTGTCAAATAAATAAATAAAATCTTTAAAAAAAAACTGCTAATATACTGCACATACTGTTAAAATATGATTTGGATGCCACTGTCCTCCTCTAATAACGTCTGAGTTTAGTCTTCGCAGACAATTACAAAACCTCATTACTTACCTATCTTCTTCCTCTTAGACTCTTATATTTTCTTGGTGGGCATAGATCTAGAATGTATACATATTTTCATTCTTACCCTATGGAGAATTACCTGGCATAAAGGAGAAAATCAATAAACACTGATTGAACACTATTGAATTAAATTGAATTCTCTTGGGAAACCATGGTCTTAGGAAGTTAATGTGATTGCTTAACCTATTATATTCCTGATTCCTGCCAATTGATTTTGCCACATGTTGGCAACAGAAAATTCTTAAAGAATTGAAGACTGACTCATTGCAAAGTCAGTCAAGAGCAATAAGAAAAATTATTTTCTAGAACACCTAACAGATGACAAAAAGAAAAACAAAAAGTATTCCACAGAGAAATATAAATATATTACTGGCTAGAAATTCAGCCAATGCTAAGAAAAATATGAGTCCTTTTTCTTTCAGTGTGTGTGTAGCAATATAACATAAACTCCAGGCAAAGATTTCCCAGGGCAGGAAATGAGAGGAAATCATGAATATGATAGAACAAATCATTAAAATATTAGAACATTTGCAAGAATTCAAGGTATGACATGCTTCATCAGTTTTGGGGATTTGCCCCTTGATAAGCACATTTGGAAATTCTCTGAAATCACAAAGGCCTGAGAAGGTAGGGTAAGACACACTAAAGGGAAACTGAACAAATAGTTGGAAGTTGCCCTTTTATTTATATTTTTCCTCTAGTGCTGGGAACAGAATATGGGGGTAAATTTACAAAAGAAAACTAATTATATCTACCATGTACCATGACCACTTTTTATTTTGAAGACAAAGCATGGAGATTTATATTATATAACTTAATACAATGGAAAAAAATGAAAAAGGCCCTACGTCTAGGGCAATAAGCCCTAGACCTGGTTTTCTAGCAGCTACCTCTGTGCTACTTGGAAAATACTTTCAACTCTCTGTGTTCTGACTTTCTTATCTGAAAGAAAAAAATGATGGTTCATATGAATTATCAAATCTTGTATAAGCAGAAAGGGTTCTATGCAATAAGGAAGTTTTCAAAAAGGGTTATATTTTCTCAAATTGGTACAGAAGCAGTGGGGTCAAAATCTATCCAAGAAACATATCTTGATTTCTTATTTTATATCTAACCTTATAGCATACTGGTAAAATCTAGTTTTAAATGCATGCCTACAGTCATTGGATGAGAACTGGTTTTAAGTCCTCAGCTGAATAATCAATCTCTTCTACCCTGTCTTTAAGAGGTTTGAGAACTCTAACATCAGCTTTAATTTTTTAAAATGATTAATCTACATTAATTGCAGTGCTTCCATGGTATGATCCTGGGCCCATCTGCATCAGAAATTTCTGATTCATTGTTAAAATGCAGACCTCTGGACTCCAACCCACACTCTCTGAGTAAATCTCTGAGTGTAGGTCCAGGAATCACTAAGTTATAGCTAGGTTCTGTGGATTTCTTTCCATGCTAAAAGTTTGGTTCTGCATGTACATGTATTATTTTTATCACAAGAAATCATTGTTTTTGAAGTCCATTCCACTTGAGAAAGTGTCAATAGATAGATATTTGGGAAAAAGATAATAATTTACTCTAAAACAGAATATGAAAAATTGTAGTCTCATGTCTCAAAAGTCATATCAAGGACTTTCCTTAAAAACTTGATCCTTGGGGTGCCTGGGTGGCTCAGTGGGTTAAAGCCTCTGCCTTCAGCTCAGGTCATGATCCCAGGATCCTGGGATCGAGCCCTGCATCAGGCTCTGCTCAGTGGGGAACTTGCTTCCTCCTCTCTCTCTCTGCCTGCCTCTCTGCCTACTTGTGATCTCTGTCTGTCAAATAAATTTAAAAAAAATCTTAAAAAAAAAAAAAACTTGATCCTTTTAAGTTTGGTTGGAAAAGTGTCTGAGAAGGCTGTGAGACCCTTGCTCAATTCATGTCTGTGGCTAATGTGCCCAGTCTGGCATACCTCCAATAAAAAATAAAAAGAAATAATACCTGAAAAATATTTTTAAGATGAAATATTATAGACAGAATTCATTATTAATTCATATTTTTGAATCTTTCAAATATGTTTTTCATGGCCATAAATTACACTGGAAAACTCACTCATGATAGTGATGGTCAATAATAAAAACTGAAGTTTGTTGCTATATCAGGACCATGGCTGTGAATGAGGATTCATGGCTTCTGGCTCCAACTATGTCACTTAACCAACCTGGGTCTCAGGTTTCCTCCCTTGTAAAGTGAAATTCTGAGCTCAACGATCTCAATTTAATTAAAATATTTTTGCTTTTACTCTTTATCTTCCTCCTCCAGTTTCTCATTAAACAATCATTCTAGAAACATTAGATGAATCAGAGGAAGGTAAGCATCCATGAAGACACAAATAAACACATTAATAAAGTACAAATAAGATGTAGACTGGAATATTTACATCCTTTCAAAATTACCTTTTCAGAAGTACAAAATAGCTATTGATTACAGAAGCAAAATGAGTAGATTTACATGGAAGAAACCCGGCAGGCACCTCCTTAATGAAGTAATCAACGTGAGCATCAGCAGTATCAGGATGAAATGAAATGTGTGTGGCCGAGAGAGGCAAGGAAGGGAGCACAGCGTTAATCCTCTGACAGGCCTGCCAGAGATGTATATTTCGAATCTTATCATGAGGAAACATCAGGCAAACAAAATCAAGGGGCATTCTACAAAATTATTGACCTGTAATTTTAAGGACCAAGATATAAAACAAAATGATGGCACCTTTAAACTTTGAAGTTGTGGTATGAATGCAAATCACAACCTCATCTTAATGACATAGAATTCAGAGACAGTGTTCTTTACCCAACATCAAAGTCTTCCTGAAATCTGCCATGCTCAGAAAATGTGTGCTTGAATAATTTTAACCTTTATGAGTAAAATAAACTGGAGAACCATGTTTGTGGGTAAACCTAGGAAAGCCTTTACGTCATTCAGATGCATGAAAATAAAAATAAAGAGACTATCAATCATAACTCAAACCTGACGTTAGTACTAATAATTACAATTAACTTTCAATAATATAATTAATTTCCTTGGTTCATAAGAAAATCTTAGGCTTTTGTTTAGGCATTTTTAATGAAAATGTCTTTTTGAAAAAATTTTTAAAAGATTTATTTATTTGAGAGAGAAAGAGAGAGAGAGAGCAGAGGGAGGGGGAGAGAAATCTTCAAGCAGACTCTCTCCTGAGCAAAGTCTGACCTGGGGCTCGATCCCAGGACCCTGAGATCATAGCCTGAGATGAAATTAAGAGTTGGATGCATAACTGACCGAACCACCCAGATATCTCACCTTCTTAAGAATTTTTGATACCACCTTAAGTTTCCTGTTGTGACCTTGGAGATGTAAGCCATCAATGTACTTAACTAGATGAGACACTGGATCGACTTGATTTTTTCCTACTGAGTTTGCTATAGTTGTGTTTCTCAAAATATTGCTGATATTAAAAATTATAGAGCCTTTGCTTCAACTGTAAGAACTTCTGTCCAGCAATTATGAGGATATAGCAGATCATTTTCATCTGATACCAATAGTCCTTCCACACCTACTGGCAATAAGCTGGTTTTGAAATTACAGGAAAATAAAAATAACTTTCTCTCTATCCTTTTATGTTCTTAGTTGAGATGCCCCTACAATAAAAGACAGATTAATGGGGGAAAAACATACAGAAATTTAATAACATGTGGACCTTTTATATATATGAGAGATAGAAACTCCGGAAAACTGAGTATCTAAAACCGAAGGCAAAAAAACAAAACAAACAAAATGGACTAACTCAAACTAAAAAGCTGCATGGCAAGGAAAACCAATACCAAAATGAAAAGGCATCTTACTGAATGGAAGAAAATATTTGCAAATCATATATCTGATAAGGGGTTAATATTTAAAATATATAAAAACACATATAACTCAATAGTAAGAAAGGAAAGGAAAGGAAAGGAAGGTTTTTAATGCCAGACATTAAAAATCAGTCCTCATTTTGCCTTGAAGTAAAAAAAAAAAAGTTTAAAAAGATAACCAATTTTTAATGGCATGTTATATATTACCATGTTAGTACACTCTATCAAAGCACCAAAGAACATTGTTTTAATGACACAGGGACAAATAACCAGTTAAGTGTTACAGTTTTAACATAAGTAAAAAGTAAATTCCTACAAAAATTTAATAACAAAATGAACATTATTTGTTTTTAAAATTGGCTCTAGAGGGCGCCTGGGTGGCTCAGTTGGTTAAGCAACTGCCTTCGGCTCAGGTCACGATCCCGGAGTCCTGGGATCGAGTCCCACATCCGGCTCCCAGCTCCATGGGGAGTCTGCTTCTCCCTCTGACCTCCCCTCTCATGCTGTCTCACTCTGTCTCTCTCTCTCAAATAAATAAATAAAATCTTTAAAAAAAAAAAATTGGCTCTAGAGTGCCTTAAAGGTTAATATATGTTTAAAGGAAGTATCTACCAAAATGGAAGATAGGTTAATATTGAGTAGATAATGAGCAAAATCAATTATGACACTGGTACTTTTGGTTTTATCCAAAAGTTCTCTTGCATTGTCTCAGATAAGATTAAGGATCACAATATGATAGCTAAAAATTCATTTTTGTACTAACTGCTTAAGATTATGTATAAATTTTCACATGGCAAACACATTAAAATAGTAATACATTGTACATTTACACTGTACATAATACATTGTACATTTGTAAAAAATTACAATTAATTTTGTAATTATCCAATTACAAAATGGGCAAAGGATCTATGTAGACATTTTTCCAAAGACATACAGAAGATGAGTAGATACATAAAAAATACTCATCACTAATCATCAGAGAAATGAAAATCAAAACCACAATAAGTGATATCACTCTACATCTGTTAGAATGGCTATTATAAAAAAGAAAAGGAGGAGCACTGGGTGGCTCAGTTGGTTAATCATCCCACTTTTGATTTTGGCTCAGCTCATGCTCTCAGGGTTGTAGGATCAAGCTCTGCATCAGGCTCCATGCTGGGTGTGGAACTGCTTGGGATTCTCTCTCTCCCTCTTCCCCTCTCCAATCTTAAAAAAAAAAAAAAAAAAAAGACAAAGGATAACTAGTATTTGTGAAGATGTGAAGAAAAGGGAAACTTTCTATGGGACTGTAAATTGGTGCAGCCATTGTAGAAACCAGAATGGAGATCCCTTAAATTTTTTAAAATAAACTAAGATATGATCCAGCAATTCCACTTCTGGGTATTTATGCAAAGGATATGAAAACCATTTTTAAAAAAGATATATACACCCCTATGTTCATTCCAGCATAATTTATAATAGCCAAGATATGGAAAAACTAAAGTGTGCATTGATGAACAAATGGATAAAGAAGATATGATATATCTACAATGGACATTACTCAGCCATAAAAATTAATGAAATTTTGGCATTCACAACAATATGTATAGACCTTGAAAGTATTAGGCTAAGTGAAATAGAGAAAGATAAATACCATGAGATTTTATTTAAATGTGGAAGCTAAAAAAATATATAAATGAACAAAACAAAACTTATAGATACAAAAAACAGAACTGTGGTTGCCAGATGAAACAGATGGTTGGGAAATAGGCAAAATGGGTGAGGGGGTCAAAGGTCCAAATTTCTCATTATAAAATAAATAAGTCATAGCGATGTAATTAATGTATGCCATGGTTACTATAATAATAATATTGTAGCGCATTATTTGCAAGTTCTGGAAAAGTAAATCCTAAAAAGTTCTCATCACAAGAAAAATATTGTAACTTTGTATGTTGGCAAATGGTAACTAGACTTATTGTGGTGACATAACTAACATAACTAGACTTATTGTGGTGATATTTGTACCATATACAAATATCAATCATTATTTTGTACACAAGAAACTAATGTAATGTTATATGTCAGTTATGCACCAAAACTAAAACAAACCAAAAAATGCTGAGTAACTCTCTGAAACGGCCCAAGGCACCACCTCAGATATCATTTTCAGCTAAGGCAAAAGAAAGATGTTGGGGAAAGGATGCAGTTACGGAAGGTTACTAGGAATAGTAAAGCGAATAATGGTATAGTTATGCTAATTTAAGTCCTGCCTTATCCACTGATCAGAGTTTCTAGAGATTTGTTCATCCTCTTCTTGGTACTGAGAGTGAGACCCTCTTGCAAATGGAAATTTTTCCTTTCAAATGTAAATGTCTTTTACAAATAGGTTAATTTTTACCAGCTTTTCAGAGCTTTTCCAATGTCTGCTATCTCATTAAAATAATCCTTATGCCAAAGAGGCATATTTTGGGGTGACACACTCTATACCTTTTCAGAATTATAAAGCTACTTTTATTTTGTTACAGTTTCTTTTTACTTCAAACGGCACACTGAGAAAATCTGTACTCCTAATCTCTCATTTTCTTTACTTTTAAGTCCACAGCACTCAATTCCATCTTTTTTATAACTATGTCTAACATGAGGGATTCACGATTGTTACAGGCCTAAAACAAAATATCAGTCTAGAGGAATAGGCATATAAAAAAGTAAATTCTTGTATCTCACATTAGAGAAGGACTTATTTTATTTCCAAAGAATCCTATCACCAAACAAAATACCTAAACTAAATATTTCTTCTATGAAGTTTCAAACATGAATGTCCTAAGGTGCTCTGAATAACAAATGGCACATTACATATTCCTCCAGAGGGGAAGAATTTAAATTCTTTTTCAGCAAATCTGCAGTGCATATTTTTACATGGACTAATATTAATTCAGGCTGTTTCTCTTTTGCAATGTGGAAAAAGAGGTTAAATATAATTTTAACAACATATTTATAGCAGAAAACACCTACTTTTGAGACACTGGAGATAAGAACTGCTCTTTGCCTATAAAATATTAACTTTTTTAAAGAAGATAAATAAACATGAATAGAAAATACATTCTAAGAGCAGCAGCCATTTGTTACGAACTCTGGATTTTTCCAAAATGATGATCAATTTTTTTTTTAAGTATTTTGTTTATTTACTTAAGAAATAGCAAAAGAGAGAATGAGCAGTGGGGAGACAGAGAAGCAGGCTCCCTGCTGAACAGGCAGTTTTATGTGGCGCTTGATCCCAGGGTCCTAGAATCATGACCTGAAACCAAAGGCAGACACCTAAGCCACTGAGCCACTCAGGCACCCCAATGGTGATCAAATTTATGTCAAAACCACTTTTGAGTGTTTAACCTAAATTAATGCAATACCATTTATAGTCAGATTATTATATCTGGGATGACATTTAACCTAAATGTATGTTAAATTTATATGCTTTTTAAGATCAATTTCTCTTATATTTGCTTAGAGGCATATTTAAAGGAACACCCTAACTCAAGCCTTGTTTTTAAAAACTCTTAAATCTAGGGGTGCCTGGGTGGCTCATTGGGTTAAGCCTCTGCCTTCCGCTCAGGTCATGATCTCAGGGTCCTGGGATTGATCCCCACATCAGGTTTTCTGCTTGGTGGGGAGCCTGCTTCCCCCTGCCTCTACCTACTTGTGATTTCTCTCTCTCTGTCAAATAAATAAATAAAATCTTAAATAAATAAATAAATAAAAATAAAAGACTAAAAACCTCTTAAGTCTGTCTTTTGTTCATTTGTTGAAAGCTTTACAACTCAGTTCATTTTAAATGAAGTTTGAAATATATAAGCTCAAATATTTTTTTTTAATTTTTATTTATTTATTTGACAGACAAAGACCACAAGTAGGCAGAGAGGCAGGCAGAGAGAGAGGAGGAAGCAGGCCCACTGCCAAGCAGAGAACCCAATGCGGGGCTCGATCCCAGGACCCTGAGATCATGACCTGAGCTGAGGGCAGAGGCTTAACCCACTGAGCCACCCAGGTGCCCCTGTGAGCCCCAATATTAAACAATGTTGCCTATCATTACTCTTTTTTTTTTTTTCAATGCTGTCGATTATGTGATTAATTTGTGTTGGGGAAGACAAAAAATGTCTTCTATCTTTTTAGACTCTTTGGCTGTTCTAATGATCAAATTAGCATAAAACAGATTAAAAGAGAAAAATCAATTTAATTACACATATATAGGAGACCCATAAGAATATGAGACCCAAAAACAAGCTGGACAAGTGGAAATTATATGCCATCCTTGGCTAAGGAATGGAGCAAGGACCTGGGACCTCAAAAGGGAGGTGATTCACAGGATGATCAGAAGAGCACATGTTTGGTAATTAGATGTCTGTCAGATAGGTCACTCGGATAAAAAAGTTATCTCCTGGTAGTAGCACTACTTCTGGGCTAGGTCCCCTATCTAAATTACTTTCAGTAATTTAAGGGAAAGGTAAAAATTTTTCTTAGGTCTGCAGGTCTTGATTGTCTTTAGCTAAAGTACACATGTCAAAGACCTGTTCTGAACTACTTCATTTTCAATCTGCTAATTGTTATCACCAATACCTATCATGATAGTAATAACCAGAATTTTTTTTTTTTTAGTTTTACCATGTACTAGGCATTTCTCAAAATGTTTTACATGTACCAATATGTTCATTCTGCAAAGAAACCTTAAGAGGTTATTATTCAGACCAACCTTCTTTTAAGGAGAAAACTGAGCTTCAAAGATATTAAAAAA